>MU737618.1:110548-126818 GCA_026770625.1 Nicotiana glauca | reverse complement strand
GTCATTCCGTGCCATGTTTTGATTATTTATGCACGAAGGGATATTTCGTGCTCTGATTTGATGATAATTGCACGAAGGATCATTCCGTGCCATAAAATGAGAGTTATGTGAGGGAAAGCACGAAGGGTGATGCCGTGCATTTTATTTGATTGCTTTGGTGAGAATGAGAGTAAAAGCACAAAGTTTGATGCCGTGCAACTGTTGATTTTCCTACTTTTGTTAATTATTGTTATTGCCTTGTTTCTTACTTAAGTTATTGACTTTATATCCGGATTGTACTCCCCAATAGCATGCTTCTCTCCCTTTTTAACTGTTTAATTTCGGTATTCTTTCCTTTTATTGCATATATATATATTGAACTGCACAGGTTGATTTGGTAGTCCTGTCTAGCCTCGTCACTACTTTGCCGAGGTTAGGCCAGGCACTACCAGAACATGGGGTCGGTTGTGCTGATGCTACACTTCTGTGCTTTTTGCACAGATCACGATATCGGAGCAACTTTTGGACCACAGCAGTAGCATATTGATCGGGAGCTGACTTCATTCCAGGGACTTACGAGGTAGCCTAGCTGGCGTTCGCAGGCCGAAGTCCCATTCCATATTTCAGTTTGTTTTCATTGCACCGAGACAGACATTATGTATTTTCTATTCAGACTTGTTTGTATCACTCTTTAGTGGTTCTTGAGATAGCGACTCCAGTCTTGGCTAGAGAAATATTAAGCTTCCGCATTTTGGGTTTTCAGCTATTTATGTTATAAAAGACTTCCGCTTTTATTTGAAGACTCGTTATTTTATTATTGTTCTGTTGTTACCCGAAAATGTTTAAAAGCTTGGCTTGCCGAGCTCCAACAGTAGGTTCCATCATGACTCCCGATGGTGGGAAATCCGGGTCGTGACAAAATAACCATGTACCAATTAAAATCAATCAGTAGAAAAACTTCCTTTAATTAAGGAGTTCAAACTTAAAAGGTAATGAACATAAATCATTTAAGGAAAAAGATTCGGTAAGTATCTTGTGCAAAGTAGGCAATTAGGGGTAAATACATAGGAGTTTAATTAAGGGAAGAATCTTTAAAATACAGGTTAAACAAATAAGGTAAGATACCCAATAAAATCAATCAGTACATAGTAAATCAAGGAGTCAGGGATTCGAAATTACTGGTTCATGAGTAAACCAAGTCAAAAAGGCTAAGGAAAGTTTTCGAATCAAATCAAGTAACAAGGAAATTAGCCAATCAAGGAAATAATCAATCAGACTTACACAAAGGAGGTTTGAAATCAGTCAAAAAATTGAAAGTCATTTTAGAGGGGAAGCTCAGCATATATAAATAGTACACAAGTATTAGGCATGTGAGGCTGAATTTAGGACAAAGAAAAAGCATCATGCAATCACAAAAATCAGGAACTACAGGAACATGGTAGTCATCTTAGTGACATAGAAAAGGGAGAGTATCAAATAGCATGTAGAGGGTCCAGTAGAAAGACCTTAGAAGAGTTCACCAGGGAATCAAAATCATACAAAGAAACAAAGGTTGAAACGAAGATTTCGGAACTCAGTCGAGTAGTAGATAATCTTCAGAAACTCAAATAGGTCCAAAGAAGTTAGGGTTTTGAAATCAAACAAGTTCAAAGATGAAGAACAAGCAAATCACATAGCGAATAGTCTCAATACTCAAATGAAACCCCAAATTTTAGGGTTTTACCATCAATCGAGTATAGAAATGAAAGGACAAGTAATCAAGGCAAAAATACTAACGAAATGAGTTTAGAAATCTCAGAAAGAAATTGAGACTTTTACCATGCATCTTCCAGTAGAAGAACAACATAAGAAACATAGTAGAAGAGCAACATAAGAAATACAGTAGAAGAAACAGCATAAGAAATACAGTAGAAAAAACACATTAGGAATACAGTAGAAGAAACACATAAGAAATACAGTAGAAGGAACTTATAAGAAACACAATAAAAGACACACATGAGAAACACAGTAGAACATGCTAAATATCAGAGAAACTTTCAAGAATAACTTAACGAAACCCTAAATCGGAAAAAGATGAAGGCTCTGAAGGTATAGTTTTGAAAGAACTTTGAGAAATGTTTAAAAGCTTAGAGAAAACATTGATATACAACAAATCTAATAATCGGAAAAACCTCAAAGGGCTAGGGTTTTAGAAGAACCCAGGTGATGAGAAAGGCTTGGAAAGTTATTGATCTGAGCCGGAGAAGTCGAGATCAGGCTCGAATAACCATGGCTGACCGGAGCAAGGTCGGAGACGACCATAGAACTCGAATCAAACAAAGTTTGGGCCAAGCTTCCTCATGGTCAGGCCTTGAAACCATAGTAACCGAGCGTGTAAGAGTTATAGGAGGCCAGTATAAGACTTCAATAGCCTTGGAAGCCATGGATTCCGGTGGTCTTAGGGTGGAAGTGGAGGGAGGCGGCTAGGTTTGAGAAGCTTTAAGAGAGAATTGAGAAAAAGGGAGGTTTAAATGGTGGTTGAGGATGCAAAATGACTTGGGTTTGGGGGTAAGGGGAAATCAAAAAAGGAAAGATTAAAAGGTGGTCGTTAATCATTTTGACCAACGACCTAGATTGAATGGGGAATCCGGGCGGGTTATTTAGAAGGGTCGTGGGTCGGGTAGATTAGGTAATTGGGTTTAGAAATTAGGTTTAATTAGGGTTCCAAATCCGGCTAAAATGAAATGCAAATGAGCTATCATTTAAATAGCTATTTTTCTTTCATTTATTTTATAAAAATAATAAATAATTTCTGGAAGTAAATTAAAAGAACTAAAATGATTAATAACATATAATTATCAATTTGAAAATATTGGACTTAATTTTATAAATATAAATGCAATTAAATCTTAAAAGGGGCTAATATTGCAATTATATGCAATTTAGCTTTAAAAATACTAAATAAATTCGTAAAAATATGCAAAAAATATATTAACTATATTTTAGTATAATATGATAATACAATATATGAATCACAAAAATGATAATTTTAAAAATTATTATGGGGTTTTTATGAATAAAAATAAGGGAATAAATTGGTTTAAAAATCTTTAAAATTTAAGGAAAAATAATAAAATATTTGGACATGCCTATATATGCGTACATATGCTATTTTGAAAGTATTTTACATATTAAAAAAATATATAAAAAATTAGGTATCAACATACACAGAGAATGGTATGATCTACACCGATAGCTTAGTTCCTATATCACTCGTTTCTTTTGATACAACGCCTTACCAGTGTTGTTCTCTCTTTCTTCTCTAACTCGTTACAGAGCAGGTTTTAGTAGAGCTACAATATTTTTTTTGCAGTAGAACAAAGAGAGGGTGATTGGTTCGATTAAATTATATGTGCTAAGGTGTGATTACAAGTTTAAATACTTTGATAGAGACTTGAATTCTGGAGAGGTTTGCCAACCCAAGAGATTTGATCCTTGGAAAGAGATTGATTCTTCCCAAGAATAAGCTTATTACACAACGGCTCTAACTGACGAGAGGCTTTAAAGATTTTCCCTTGTGCGATCCCAGAATATTGATCCTTCCAGATTTAGATACTTGATTGATTATTCTGCAAGATCTTCAAAATACTTGATTTATTTGATTCCTTCAGTTTAGCTTTGATTGATTCCGTTAGTATCAATTTCTTCTTTAATCACGTCTGTTTTCCTTGATTGCCAATCCATGCGTTCCTTGATCATTGTTGATTGATTTCTTAAATCTTGAATGGTATTCATGAGTTCCTATACAAAGAGCAAATATATTATTTTCATCAATAAAATCAGACCTAACAAATATTACCGGAAAATCCATAAGTAAACATGACGTGTCTCAAAAGTAATATAATTGACTCTTATCGTATTAATAATCAATTCAAATAGTAGAAACTAATGAAGTATTTGTACAAAATAAAATCGTGGACAAACTTTGAAACAAGATGATTTTCATTGTACTTTTGGTGTGAACAGAACTTTTTCAAAATGCGTTTGGCCGTAATGTCGTATGATTGACGTCACAATTTTTTTACAATAGAAATAGTAGTATATAGAAATTATTTTCCACAGGAACATTAATGTCACCAATATGCCAAAATAACCAAAATGAGAGAGTCGACTCTAATAAAATGAAAATAGAGATTCTTTTTAAAAAAAATCATGTAGACTTTGAAATCTTCAAAAGGATTAGTTTAATATGAGTTGTGGTTTTGAAATTGTATCAATTATATATTTATTAATGCATGGTTTTACCTTATCTTTGTATGAAAAAAATAAAAAATAAAATAGGTATAATAGCTAATAAACCTTCAAATTCTTCATGTCCTCGTGCTTCTTAAGACAATTCATCTATCTTGCCTTCTGTTTTGTTTTCTAGTGTTTAATGTCTTTTTCTACCCTGAACAGAATGGTTGAGAATTTTTTGTCGTCGTAATATTTTCTATAATATACAAAGACGCAACTTTTTTTCTTGGAACCACCCACGTTCTAAATTCATAATTTGCGTGCAAATTTTATTAATAATAAAAAATAACAGTACAAGTAAATCAATTATTCCAAATATGATTCATGGTTTTTTGTCTTTCTTTTTATTATCTTTTATGAAATCGATAGTGCCATAAATTCTATAGGCGAGTTGGAATTCTTTTTTGGGATAATTGGCACTGTTGTGCAATGTAGGCCGTGAAGTGTTACTTATGGGTCGATAGGTAAGATGCAATAGCGAAAATAATACATGTATTAGTTTTTGGTATTATTCATTTTTTGTTTGGTATTATTATTCAACTTATGTGTTATTAATGCAAATATTAAGTATACAACGTATTTTGTATTATCATATATATAACTAATACATAGCAAACCATGGTGTTAGCAATACCAAGACTATTAATGCATTCCTTAGCATTGTTAAAGATAAAATTATCCTTAAAGTCCTTTAAAGCTAAAGAATGTGGAGCACATTTTTGTAAACAACTAATTTTCTTAAAAATTGTGTAATGTTTTAATTTTAATCCACCACACTAAACAATGGATAAGAAATAATCTCTTTATAACTAATGCTTGTATTACTAACCCATGCATTATTAATCCCTGCATTACTAACATACCTTATTCATCACTATTCTTATATACCCTACCAAACGACCATTTACTCGTTTAACCTTTTCAAAATTAGTCCGGCAACAACCCCAATTTACAGCCTTCGTATCCTAAAATATCATTCTCGTTTAATCAAAAGTGGGATTTCGGCCAAAGCTTATTTTAGAAGGACTCGGGTTACTGATAATCAAATAGAAATAGAAATAATTAATATAAATAACAACTGAACAGAAAGCAAAGTAAATCAGTATATTCCAATAGTATTTCGTGTCCTTACAGATGCTCAGTCCTCACCCTTTTATAGCTATTTTTAAGTAATATGTTTTCCTTCCCATAATGGAGTCATTATGGATAATGACATTTAATGTAACGTTATAATTGGTAATCATAACAGATTCAATACAGATTACATAATGTTTTTCGTAATTAATGCCTATTAATTACCAATAATACATATCTATAGCCTTTTTGCTACTTAGGTTCATGCTTTTGATGCGATTCCTGAATATTAAGAGGTTCGAGCACCTATCTTTTCTGATTTTCTTGAATCTCCGCCCGTGCCCGTTGAAGCTCGTGCCTCTTCAACTATTCTTTGCCAACTATCGCTCTTCGATCAGTCTACGTGTCATGACATGTTACCTTATAATTAATTCTATATATGAACTTAATTTTTTCCAATACAGATAGTCCCTCCACTTGCCATTTATTTATCAATAGAATATTTGGGAAGTGGTCTCCTTAAAGCGGGAATACTTGCCGCCATTAATTCTTCTCTGGAACTGACGCTTCATATGTCACTTCCATTTAATGTTCATGACACGTGGAATCCCCTGATTGGTTCTGCAACTTTTCAGCGCCTTTTAGGGCTTTTCTTACGACTTTATCAATTACGAAATGACAGCTTCCATCATGATGTTTCCATCATTTCACCTTTTCCTTTGACGGTTGCTTCTGAGTATAAATATAACTTTTCACTTTGTCTTTCTCATAAAAGGTTTAGAATATTCAGTTCTTGTTTTCTTCTTCCTCGTACTACTATGTCTTCTTCAAAGCCTAACCCTCGGAGAGTCCCCACTGTTGATAACCTTCCTCTTTCTCTTGTTATAAATAAGAGAGGAGGAAAACTTCGTAGTTTAGGATCTTCATCATTACGCGACCCTTCTCTTCCTTCAACGAGTTATACTCCACCTTCTAGAACTAGAGATTCTCTTTCCCAGAGGTCTTCGTTTAGAAGTAAAGAGCCCAATGAACCTCTTTGTGAACCTTTGGTAGATGAAATTGTTCCTGCTGAACTATCTTTTTACAATGATAGAGAATCCATCAGAAATCAAGTTTCTACTATGTCTTCTTTAGGTCGTGTTGACATTTACCCATCACAAATCACTGAAGGTTTGATTTGTTTGGTTCGTAGGTATTGTTATTGGAGTCATGATTTTCCTATTATAATTCACAATGCAAACCAAATAATTACTTCTTACTTGACCGGGTTTTCTTTTGTATATGCATAACCTTTTACACTAAATTTTAAGCCCCATATTGACTCTGTTATCATCGAATTCTATTATTTTTTCGACGTTTGTTTAAGACAAATTTTCCCCATCGTGTGGAGGGCTGTTGCTTATTTGAGGCATTTGGACAACATAGCCGGTTTGCCTTTTACTTTCTTCCATTTGATCCACCTTTATTCTCCAAAACTTTTTCGCCATGAAATTTTTACTTTAGTAGCGAGAAGCAAGAGAGTTCTGGTTAGTCCAGAGGATGATAAAGACTGTGGCTGTTATGCCAGCTTTGTTGCTGCCCCCACTGTTGGTTTAGTGGGTCATGAGGATATTCCATTTCCTGAGATGTGGACTTTTGCACGTAGGTTTTCTATTTACAACTTTCTATACCTTTTTCTCAATTTCGCTTGCAATCACTTTAACTTTATCTTCTTTTTCAGCAACCATGAGAACTGTCGATGAGATTCCCAATTTCTGTGGTTGGGTAAAAAAGTTGTTGAACGTTGCTCCGATGGAAGGTAGATCCTGGAAAAACCTTTGTGACGACTCGACCCTTCGTGTCATGGGTTACCGCCCCGTTTCCCCCATTTTTTGCTTCTTTATGATTCATTATCAGTGTTTTGTGTGAGCGAGTTGGTTTGGATTGGTTTTAGAAGGAAATGAGACACTTAGTCTCTTTAAGGAAGGCTTAGTTTGGAAAAGTCAACCGGATGTTGACTTATGTGTTAGAGGGATCGGATATGGATTTCGATGACTCGGTTAGCTTCGGGGGATAATTTTTGACATAGAAGTGCGATCGGAAGTGATTTTGAAGGTCCGGTGTAGAATTAGGCTTGAATTGGCAAAGTTAGTATTTTGGCGATTTTCGGTTGATAGGTGAGATTTTGATCCGAGGGCCAGAATGGAATTCCAGGAGTTGTTGTAGCTTCGTTAGGTGATTTGGGATGTATATGCAAAATTTCATACCGTTTTGGAGATGATTTGGTTAGGTTTTTGATAGAATGCGTATTTCGGAAGTTTTTGAAGAACTTAGGCTTGAATTCGATGAGAAATGATGTTTTTAGTGTTGTTTGAGGTGTTTTAATGATTGGAACGAGTTTGAATGATGTTGTAGGAGGTGTTGGTGCTTTTGGTTGAGGTCCCAGGGGCCTCGGGGTGATTTCGGATGGCTAACGGGAAGTTTTGGACTTGAAAGATTCTAAATCCACTGCTGCTTCTGGTGTTTTCGCTTCTGCAAAAAATAGGACCACAGAAGCAGTCTCGCAGATACGAGATAGAGGGCCGCAGGTGCGGTTTTTGTGAAGGCTCGTCAGGGACCGTAGATGCGAAGTGGGGACCGCATCTGTGGAGTCGGAGATGCGACTGGTGGACCGCAGATGCGCTATTTGAGATTTTAGTGGAATCCGCAAATGCGGAGGAAATACTACAGAAGAGGAAGCCGCTGATGCGAGATTTGACCGCAGATGCGTATCCTGGACTTAAGTGAATTTTCGCAAAAGCAGAAGTCGCAGAAGCGATATTTGACCGCAGAAGCAGTTTCGACTGGGCAGAGGTATTTAAATTCATCTTCGCAAATTTTTGAAGGGTTTCTCATTTTTAACTCGGACTTGGAGAATTTTGGGAGATTTTGGAGAGGGATTTCAAGGGGTTTCGATAAGGTATGGATTCTTGGACTTAAAACATGCTTTTATGGTGTAAATACATGGATTAGGGCTGAAAACTCAAGAAATTAATGGGCAAAAATGGTGGTTTAGAGATTGAAACTTAAGAGAGCAAAAATTGGGATTTGTGGGATCATTTGGACTTCGATATTGGTATTCTTTATATGTATAGACTCGTGGCGAGATAAGAAACCTGCTGATGTAAGATTTTCTGAATTTTGAGAAGTGGGTCGGGGCTCTGGTTTTGGTAATTTCGAGATTTTTAATATTTTTCGATTGTTTTCGATTGGGTATTGTTCCATTGGAATATTGTGACGTATTCATTATGGTTTTGGTCAGATCCGACATGCGAGGAGGCCAATTTGAGAGGCAAGGGCATAGCAAGCTAGAGTTTTGGCCGGCTTGAGGTGAGTAATGATTGTAAATGATATTCTGAGGGTTTGAAACCTCGTATTTGTACATTGTAGTGCTATATTGAGGTGACTTGCACGCCAGATAGCGAGCGTGGGATAGAGCACCATTGGGGATTGTGACTCGGTCCGTCTCGATTAAATGAATTTACTGCGTATTTGACTGAAATTTATTTGTCATCATCATTATTTGGACTGATTGCCATATTTGGGCTTCGTGCCAGCTATTCGAACCCTTCGGGGATTGTTCTTGATAATTCCTCACTGTTTTGATTTTGTACTTGAACTCAGTCATGTATTTTCCACTATTTTTAAGACTCAGCCAAGTTTATTTTACTTTAACACTTGAAATGATATTTCTAACAATATTTGGGCTGAGCATTATGTTTTACCATTGCCCTAGTGGCTTATGTGATTTTGACGGAGTAAGGCTGAGGGCCTGTATTGTGAGGATACTTTTGGATTGGTCTATATGCCACAACAGTGAGATACTGATTTGATAAGAGGCCGAGGGCCTAGATTTGATGCCACGAGATGGCTTGATATTGCTCTTGGGTCGTAAGGGCCCCTCTCGGAGTCTGCACATCCCCAGTGAGCGCCGTCGATGATAAATGGATCGGGCTGCAGGACGCAGTGATATGTGGATCGGACTGCATGCCGCAGTGGTACCGGTACTGTTTGATGTGTTTACCTTATTTCATTTGTTTGACTTTATCTGTTGTTTGTGCGACTTCTTGCAATATTTACCTGATATTCTAGCATTATCTGATAACTGAGTGTTGTGATCGAGGGGCGGAATTTTGTGCTTATCTGCACTATTTGTTTTGCATTCATTTGCGTAACCGCTGAAAAGTCATTTTCAAAAGAGGTTTAAACTGAGCTAAGATGTTTCTCTAAGGATTTCACAGTTTCACTATTTTTCTCAAAAATGGTTTGCACTGTCCTGTACAACATAATGATTTGTTATACGTGATTTCTTATTGCTCAGTTGTTATTTACCTTTATTACTCACTGAGTTGGAGTACTCACTTTACTCCCTGCATGTCCTATGCAGATGCAGGTAATTATCCATCCGTTAGCGGGTTGTGGCTGATTAGAGACAGAGTTATAGGAGTTAGAGAGGTGACTGCCAGCGTTCGCAGTACTGTTTCTCTCTCTCTTTTGTTCTGTATCCCGGTGTTGTATATTTTGGAGCTTGTAGTTGGATTTTCACTCTAATAGATGCTCGTGACTTGTGACACCCCGATTAAGGTTGTGTTGGGTTGAATTTCCGCTAATTAATATTACTAAGTCATATTTAAGCTATTTATTCATGTTTAACTATTTTTGAAAAGACTAGATGGGTTAGTTGTATGGCCTCGTCTTCACGAGAGGCACCATCACGACCAGTGTGGGGTTTGGGTCATGACAACCTTTCTCATCAGTTTGGATGGAAAGTGAAAACTCATGGTAGATGCTTTTTTCTTATATCCTTTGCATTTTCATTTATTTTTTCCTTTGGAATTTGTTCTGATCCTTCTTTTTATCAGGATTTCCCATTCGAGGTATAAGTATTGATGTTGTCGTAGCTTTTAGAGTTTCTTTGGAAAGAGCTCAAGAGATAATCTTGGGTTCTTCATCGAAAAAGAAGGCTGCTGGAATCCAAGATTCTGAAGGGGAGGAGGTACAAGATGGGGGTTCTTTGATAAAAAGGCCGCGAGCTAGAAGACGCGTCTTTTCAAACGATGAAATGTCCCCTCCCCATTCTGTTCCTTTTACTAAGCCTGCTGAAACCACGGTAATCTCTGATGATGACACTCTTGTGACAGCTCGTGACTCTACAGATCAGCTCTTTGCTCGTGGGTTTGATAGTGAAAATTTGAGTTTAGTTTCTGATGAAGTGCCCCTTGCCTCATTTTCCATGCCTTCTCTTGTGACATCTTCTTTACCGGTTGTGACTGCTACTGTTGCTGCTCCATCCTAAGCTATTTTGACTCCTTACACAGTTTCTCCTACAACTGTTCATCATACTGAGGTTGGTTCCTCAAGTGGAAGTAAAGCTACGAAGCAAGTTATCATCGAGGTTCCTGCCGATGGTAACCTTTTAAGGAAAGCAGGTTGGGCTGATGTGTGGTTGAAACCTCTGATTGGTCTAGTTGAGAAATACAAGCTTGAGAGTCACAACTCCTTGACTTGGAGGAATGACATAGTGCAATCATCTTTAAAGGTATCCCTTTTCAGACTTTATTACACCCTTCTTCTATTAAGGTTCTTACCTCTCTTTTTCTTTTTTAGATCAATCTAGTTGACACGGAGATGATGAAGAGAGTTTCCCACACGGAGCAATTAATGAACGATTATCAAATTGAAGCGGACAACTGGAGAGAACAATGGACAACTGGAGAGAACAATATGAAAGCCTTCAAATTTATATGGAAGTGTTGGAATAGAGCAAGTGCACCTTAGAGCAAAAATTGAAGGTTTTGACTTCAAAGTTTGCAATTGAGAAGGCTTCCTCAAATCAAGCTGATAAGGACAAGAATCTCCTTGAAACATCTTTCTCTGAGCAACTCTCCAAGGCCAGTAAAGAAATTAGAGAACTGAGAGCTTTGCTAAGTGAGAAAGAAGCTTATGTTGGTGAACTCGTACAAACACTTTCTCAGAGCCAAGAAGATCTTCGTGAGTCTTTTGATAAGGTCACTTTTTTAGAAAGTTCACTCGCTCCTCTGCAAGCTTCTTATGATTTTGCCCTGGCTGAGAATGAAAATCTTAAAAACGAGATTGATCAATAGAGAAAGATTATGAGATTCTTGAGGACAAGACTGCAATTAAAGTGAGTTGGGAAATTTCAAACACACGTCACGATACCCTGGTGGATGCTAGCCAAGAGGACTTTAACTTGGGTGCTGAGTTAGCTAAGATAAAAGATACTATTGAAAAGACTCAACAAGGCTAAGACTTTCCTTCTCCCATGACTGATACTCTCGAGCACATTGAAGATGATATGGGTACGGTGAATGTTCCAAATCCTTCAAGCCAACTCGAACCTTCTGCTGCTAGTGACCCTGTTTCAGATCCTTCTTCAGCCCCTCAGTGAAAAGTTTATGACATGTTACTTCTTTTTTTTTTCTTTTGGTGGAATGTAGTTTTAACCCCTGGTCCCATTTGGGGGTTTAATTTTTGGAAATGAAAAGTCCCCAGACCTTTTCGGGGAATTTTGTATAAACGACAAATATTTTACAACTAGGTTCTTACTTAATCTGAAATTTTTGATATTAAGAAGTTTTTGCTGTAACTGGAGATTTTGTTTTTCTTAATCTTGCCTTCAAACTCAAGGACTTGTTAGTTAGTTCGTGGGTTTATGTTTTACCCTTTTTTTGCATTTTTTTGTTTTATAAAATGCTTTTATTAATTTCATGGATGTGTTAGTCAAACATGAATTTTATAAAAAAGGCCCCTTTTATATTCGACACTTAATGAAGAAGACGTCTCAACTTCATAATGGTGTAAATGTACGATAAAAGAAATAGGAACACACATGTTTCTTGAAATAACTTTGATAAAGTTTTCATTTGTACTTTGTCAAGTTTAAATAACATCTTACATGTGTTTCAATAACTTCTATAATTTTTTCGTAACTGTTTTCTTTACATGTCACGACCCCAAACCCGACCTGGTCGTGATGGCGCCTCTCGTGAAGACAAGGTCAGCCGACACTTACCCATTTTAGTTTTAATAAGTTAACAATGAGAATTAATTCTAAAACATGATAAATAATCCAACATTTAAGCAGTCAACAGTACAAATATGCGGAATAACAACCCAACACAGCCCGACATCAGGGTGTCACTAGTCATGAGCATCTACAAATTCTAACACAAGTCTGAAAAGTCTACAAGGGTAATGCAAAGTCGCTAATAATGGAAGAGAAATGAGATAAGGGGAGAAACACGGGACTGAGGATGCCAAGCAGCTACCTCGTGAACTTTGAAGACTCTGCCTTTGAGCAACCAATACCCGCTACCGAGTATAGAATCACCTGAATCTGCACGCAAGATGTAGGGAGTAAAATGAATACTTTCAACTCAGTGAGCAACAATCATAACTAATGACTAACTGATAGGAAATCACGAAAAATACATCAATATACTGTATAGAAGTAGTACAAAAACCAGTAAGAAATCAATGAAGCTGTGAAATCTCTTAAGCACCTTAGTTCATTTTAAATTTCTTCAAAAATGGCTTTTCAACAGTTAAACAATTGAATGCAAAGCAACTAGAATAGATAAGCATAAAATATCCGCCCCTCAGGTACAATTACATAATTAAACAGGTAAATAAGACAGATAGATACGACAGATAAACACATTAAGGTTCGCCCCTCGAGCACAATGTCAACAACTCCGCCCCTTGGGCAATATCTCAGAACAATACCAGCCCCTCGGGCTATATCTTAGAACCATACTAGCCCCTCGGTCTATATGTCACATCATAATGGGTATTCTTGCTCACTAGGGGTGTGCAGACTCCTGGAGGGGCCCCTTACGTCCCAAGCACAATATCAAGCCATCTCGTGGCATCATCACTAGGCTCTCAGCCTCATATTAATCAAGCCACCTCATGGCATACATATCTCAGGCCCTCAGCCTTAAATCAATATCAGTGTTTCCTCATAACATAGGCCCTCGTCCTTAGTCAAAATCCTCACAAGCCACTCAGGCAATAGTAAAACGGTATTTTTCAGCCCAAACATCATTTAAATTATCATTTAAGTATTAAAACTAAGTAAATATGGTTGAGTATGAAAAGCAGTGGAAAATAACACGATTGAGTTCAATTATAAAGTCAAAACAATGAGGAAATATCAATAAAAATCCCCGAAGGGTTAAAATAGTCGGCACGAAGCCCAAATATGGCGTTCAGCCCAAGTAATGATGATATCAAATAGATCTCAGTCAAATACACGGTAAAATCATCAATCGAGACAGACCAAGTCACAATCCCCAATAGTGCATGACCCCACGCTCGTCATCAAGCGTGTGCCTCACCTCAATATAGCACTATGATGTGCAATCCGGGGTTTCAAACCCTCAGAACATCATTTACAATCATTACTCAACTTAATCCGGTCCAAACTCTAGCCCGCGATGCCTTTGCCTGCACTAATCGACCTCCGAATGCTCCAAATCTAGCCACAATCAGTACATAACCATTAGAATATGCTAAGGGAACAAAGCCCACTCGACTAGACGCTTCTGCGGCTTTTATTTAAAATCCAAAAACTGTATCTGCGACCACGTAGATTCACCTGCGCCATCGCATGTGCGGTCAGCCAACAACATCTGCGGCTCCTGCACTTCTCGTCCTTGACCACTTTTGCAGTCATTACCTCGCATTTGCAGCATCGCACCTGCGGTGCCCAAATCCGCAGGTGTTGAAATACCAGAACATAAAAATCTACAGCTTCTCAATTTCCCAAAATCTCCGACAACCATCTGAAATCACCCCGAGTCCCCCGGGACCTCAACCTAAAGCACAAACATATCTCATAGCCTTATTCAAACTCATCCCAACCTTTGGAACACTTATAACAAACATTAAAACACCAAAATCACATCGGATTCAAGCCAAACTTTCTAAAATCTTCCGAATTCCGCTTTTGATAAAAAAACCAACCAAACCACGTCCAAATAACCTAAAATTTTGCACACACTCACAAATGAAACAATGGATCTACTGCAAATTCTAGAATACCATTCTGACCTCTAGATCAAAATCTCACCTATCAACCGGAAAACGCCGAAATCTCAATTTCGCCAATTCAAGCCTAAACCTTCCACGGACTTCCAAAATGCATTCCGATCACGCTCCCAAGTCCAAAATCACCTAAAGGAGCTAATAAAATCATAAAAATTCCAATCTGAGATCATCTACAAACAAGTCAAATCTTGGTCAAACCTTTCAAATTTCAAGCTTCAAACTGAGAACTGTTCTTCCAAATTCGTTCCGACTACCCTCAAAGCCAAAACCAATAATTTACATAAGTCATAATACATCACACGGGACAAGTCATGCTCGGGAACTATCGAGCAAAGTGCAAAGTTCAAAACGACCAATCGAGTCGTTACATCCTCCCCAGTTAAACATAAGTTCGTCCTCGAACGTGCCTAGAGTTGTCCCAAAAACCATCAAATCGCTGTGTAACCTTACCATGCATATACCTAGGGGTGATCCCACGTCACCCTATCTCATATAGGCCTGATAACACAATGCAATTGAAATTTCACAATCCAACCTAGCCCATAAACCTTAGAACCACATTTCCACTCCTGAAATCATCCGCAACATCAAAATCTAACATCTATACTCTGAATAAGCCTGAATAAGCTGTAATAACCCATACCTGCAACCTCGGGTGCAATTACAAGATATACCACATAACTCAAACACTGGTAGAGATAACTTCTAATCACAGCAGCTACACGTAATAACCAAATATCGATAGTAAACCTCTTATCAACTAAAGTCGCATTCCAACACTTTTCTATACTGCCAATGATAAATAAAACATGCAGTAAGCCATAACCATTTCTTAGATCAATCATTCATGAAGCCACTTCTCCTTGGGAAAGACCATAGCAAATTTCTGAACCGAACCTTGATATTATCTTTCCAACATGCTGAAATCGAATCCATTTGTATCCATAATGATCCCAACAATCTCATCTAATCCAACACACTACTCTGGTGACACGACACATCAATACAGGCTAAAGCCCCAACTTGTGAAATCCACGCACCAATAAGCAACAATCCGAACCTACTCAAATTATGGAAATGACTTAAATGAAAGAGTTGTACCACTAGCTCATCGGTACCACCACAACACAAGGCTGAGAATCCGTCTCACATCATAGAAACAGAACACACGAATCTAATTCGCAAGGTCATACTTGTTGATACCCAATTTTTTTCCTATATTTTTTATATGCAAAACAACTTTTCAAAATAGCAAGTATATGCGTATATAAGTATTTTCCAAGGCTACATTATTTTTAAATTTTTCAAAGATTTTTAAATCAATTTACTGCTCTATTTCTTTTATATATATATCAAGAAAAATCCAATAATTGCCTCAAAAATTATTTTTTGGTGATTTATTCATTGGATTCTTATGTTTATATTGAAATATAGCTAAGATAAATTTTAAACATTTTTTTACAAATTTATTTGGTATTTTAAGGATAAAATTACGTAATTGCAATACTAGCCATTTTTAGGTGTAAAGTTGTTTCATTTTTATAAAATAAGATTTCATAATTTTAAATTGATAATTATCTATTATAAATCATTTTATCATTTTCAAAAATTATTTTACTATTGTTTTTATAAAATTAGACAAGGGAAAAGTGGCTATTTAAATGTTAGCCCTTTTCGTTTCAATTTTGGCCAGATTTGAATCCCTAATTAAATCCAATACTCAGCCCAATTCCTACCAAATTACTCGACCCAGGTCCAATTACCCTACCCGACCCACCTACCCCATTCAATTTGGATTGTTCATCATTCTGATTAACGGTCCCCATTTAACCTACCTAAATTAAACCAAACG
>MU737618.1:94651-107416 GCA_026770625.1 Nicotiana glauca | reverse complement strand
CCCCCCCCCCCCAAGACCCCTCATTTCCCCTCACTCGTCTCTATCTCTCTACTTCTGGTTCTCTCTAGAACCTTCCCCCATCCTCTCTGATGAGTCCTTTTCGTCTTCTCCGACCACCTTCTAACCTAAATCTATGGTGGTTTCACCACCCACCAAGCCACATATGGCTCCTCACGTTTGGTTAACTGAAGACTCGTGGCCTGACCACGAAGAGTTAGGTCCATACCTCTGTTGATTCAATCTTTACGACCATCTCCGGCCTTGCTCTGACAAGCTATGTCTGTTTCGAGCCTGGCTACTACTCCTTCTGTTTAGATCCAAGCCTTTTCTCATCGTTTGGGTTTCTCTGAAAACCTAGCTTTAAGGTTTTTCTGATATCTTTAGATCTATTCTAGGTCTATGATCTCCTTAAGCTTTTAAACAATTTTCTTGACTTTTCTTTCAAAAAATTACTTCAAAAAACGTTTCTTTTTCCGACCTAGGGTTTTTATGAGAATATTTGAATGTTTCTCTGATTTTTCTCTTTCTTGTATGTTTCTTTTACTGTATTTTCCTCTATTGTGTTCTTGTGTGTTTCTTCTACTGTATTTTTCCCTACTGTGTTCTTGTGTGTTTCCCATAGTGTGTTCTAGTTAAGTTCCTTCTAATGCTTCTCCTACTGTTCATATCAATTTTTCTATTATGTTTCGTACTAATTTCTTCTACCATGTTTTCTTTGATCATCTGCTGTGTTTCGCATGCTACTCTTCTACCATATTTCTCATGAGTTTCTGTTGCTGAAAGGAACATGTTAAAGGTTTCAGTTCTTTTCTGAGACCTCTAACTTGTTTAGACTTAATTACTTGTCCTCTCATCTTCGCACTCGATTGATGGTAGAAACCCTAGAATTTGGGGATTCTTCAACGTTTGGAAATCATTGGCTATATGATTTGCTTAAACTGGTTTTATTTCAAAAACCCAAACTCTTTCAGACCTATTTCGAGTCTCTGAACTAAGCTTTGAAAACCTTGTTTTTCATATGATTCTGACTTTTGCTAAACTCTTCTAAGGTCTTTTGCACTGGAATCTTTGTATGCTACTAGATGCTACTTCTCTTCTAAATGGCTAACCAATGTGACAACCATGCTTCTGTAGTCTATTTTCTATTGATTTTGCAATGACATGACACATTCTTTCATGCTTGACATATCTGTATGCTCTTTATATGTGATAAACTTTCCTCCAAAATAGCTTTTTAATTTGTGATTAGTTCATACTTTCTTCTAATAGGTTTGATTGATTTCTTTCCATTGTTTGCTGATTTTCCTGTGATTCGGCTTAAGTTAAAACCTTTCTCAGCTTTTCTGACTTGGTTCATTCATGGACCAATAATTACAAAATCTCCGATTCTTGATTTACTGGCTACTAATTGATTTTCTTACCTTATTCGTACAACCGTGTATTTTAAAATTCTATCTTTAAATAACTTTTTATGTATTTGCCCCTGATTGCATGCTTTGCACAATATGTTTATTTGACTTATTTCCTTAAATAATTTTCCCGTTTGAATCTGAATTCCTTAATTAAAAGAAGTCTTGTGTGATTGATTCTTAATTGATAATCAGTTTCTTAACTATTTTCTTACCTTATTTCTGCATGATTTTCACACTATAAAGGCACGTCTCTTTCACAAACACATATCCATCACTCATTCACAATCTTTCTGAACTCACATTTATGCACAATAGTATTCTCTCTTCTTGTCTGCATTGTTGCCTGTTTACAGGACCTACTGCTTTTCTCAATTTGTCTCTTTGAAACTGGTATGTCCTGATTTAATCTTTAGCACCACAACAATGTGTATTTACTGCTTTTGTATCCATGTCTACTTATTGTTTCTGTAGAAGTTCAACACTTAAATTAGCATGCTAACTTCCTTCTGCTTGTTGCTATTATGAATCCCAAAACCCCTGCCCCCTATGTGTTTGAGCTATGGTTTAAGGCATAGAAATATTCAAATTATTGTCCATGAACTGAACTTGATCCCTTGGGATCCTAGCCTCTAATAGTATGATCTAGCAGGCTTAGGGTCATACTAGCACTCTCCATTGCTGGGTATACCCATAGCCTGCCTTGCCTCTTTCAATTTCCCGTTTCCCTTGAACCCCTATGTGTACTATTTTGTAACTACTTCCCTTCCCCTTTCCTCTCTCAGAATTTTGTTCTTGCACTTGCACTCTCTCCTAGTTTTATGTTATGCCCCCCTCTTGTGAGCCTTGCTTTGGGACCTTGAGTTCCCTTTGAACTTGGACACTTGAGGGTTGGCCCTTTCCACACTGCACTATGTCCTAATCTAATGATACATTTAGGTGTGATCACTGCCCGGAGTTCATTTGAGACTCTTAGGGAACTCTGACACACTAAAATAGGAGAAAGGCTTTAGATCATGATCTTTTGAGTTGGTTTACCTCATATTTCAGACATGAAGCTTGAATCATGCTCTCCATGGTTGTACTTTTAATTTCTGATGTATTCTTTTATTTTATTCGGGGCTGTAATAATTTTGTATTAAACTCTTGGGGGTGGCTAGCGAAAAATGAAGGGATAACTATGTATGAAAAGGGTAGATATCTTGCTTATATGTGTTTTTCTGAAATTCTGCATTCTCACATAGATATTCTGCCTATAGGTAGTTCTGAATTTCTGCATTCTCATATAGAATCCGGCCTATTTGTATTTCTGAATTTCTGCATTCTCACATAGATATCCTGCATATAGGTATTTCTGCACTTCTCATGTAGATATTATGCCTATAGGTATTCTGCATTCTCTCATATAGAAATCATGTCCATGTGTATCTGGAAATAAGAACTATGCATATGCATATAGAAAATATGCCTATAGGTCTTTCTGAATCTTGTATATCCATTCTTCATCAGGGAATCATGTTTCTAAATTAATCAACTGCAATTAGATATCATGTTCATAGGACTTAAATGAAACTCAGTTTCTAGATATCATGTCCATAAGGTTTCTGCATTTTACCATGTCTATAAAAGGGTTTAAAATCAACAACGCATAGAGAACATGTCTATAGGAGCTATTAATCAAGTCTGAATCGCTTCACTCGCTTATAAGTCTAAAACCAGTAATAACGATGTGCTATCATCTGCAGAACTTATAACCTTTTCGCTAAAACTTGCCTTTCTTTAATAACATGGCAACCTTTCTTAACCACTACGCATTCAGTTTATTTTATGGTTTTTCTGAAATCAGTAGATATAATGCCTATAGGATCCTCGTCCAACACTTAGACAAGCCTTAGGATAAACTTATAAACTGAATATGTTGTTATTAACTACAACGAGCAGGCAGGCCTGATTCAACTTCTTATCTGAATTATGTAATAAATCAGTCTGCCTCAACTTTTAAGTTTTAATCAGACCCTAAACAGTATGTGTAAGTCATGCTAATTTCTTGCTTTCTTTGTCTAAAAGAGGTGTATCTAGGCCTTTTACTTGTTATGTGTTTCCCCCAACTTGCTTACGTGTTTTGTATATCGCTTTAGAATTTTGCCGTTTAAAAATACAAATGAGCCTAATCTCCCTTCCCCTTAGGATTAGTAGTCCTAAATGCCTCTGGGACTACTAGGAATTGGACGGGTAATAGTATGCAATTAGTAAACAAGACCATTTCGCGCTTTAATACCTTAACGGGGCGGGGAAGTGTAAATATGGATATTATAACTACGCGATAACATCACGTGTAGCCCCTCACTGAGGAGTGATTACCGGATGTTGTGTGGGGTGATCCATATTATTAATAAACCTAGGACCCCTTTCCTTTTGTTTCTCTGCTTCTCTTAAAGTTTTCAAACTATTTCTTTTAAGAAAAGTCAACTTTGTTTTGATCTTTCCAACTTTGTTCATTTTTAACCATTATGTGAGAATCCCCTCTTACTTGGAGTTTTACCTGCCTATGTTTTATTTTCACCTAAAGTCACAACAATAGTTTGGCCGGGAACCACACCAGTGGATCCTGATGGGTGCCTAACACTTTCCCTTGGGATAATTTCAAGCCCTTACCCAATCTCTGGTTGTTCAAATCAAACCCTTCTTAGTGTCCTAATGCACTTAAAATAATTAGGTGGCGACTCTTCAATCCAAAACCCAACTCCCAAAAGGGAACGAGTTGTCCTCCCAAATGTCATAAACCCGATTTTGTGAGAAAAAGGGTGTGCGACAGCATGACGACTCTTCTGGGGATATCCTTTAGACTTTTACCATTTCATGCTATTTATGACTTTACGCTTCTTCATATGTCTTTATTTGCTTAATGCCTTTAAGTATTTAATTCTATCTTTTACTATAAAATCTGACTTGTCTTTTGTTTCTTTCCCTTATCTCTTTTACTACTTTCCTTTACTGCATTCCTTTACTATTGTTTTAAATTATTGTAATTATTGCTTTATGAACGTGCAAGTACGTGACAACTTGCTTTAATTATTGCAACTGTATGTTTTCGACATCATATTCCACTGGTGTCAAACAAAATACCATAGCAACGCTTATAATGAGTGGTTGCCACCTTCCGATATTATCACCCCTAAATCCGGCAAAGGCATTTTTGCGGTAAAATCAGTCAATCAACGGTGTAGTCGACGGTTCTGCGCCTTTCCCTCTTGAGTTGTCCGCTCAAGGGTACCAGTCTAATACCTCATAGAAACCTTACTCTGTTTAATTATGCATGCATCATGGTCAAACCTAGCTGAGACAATTATGTTGTCCGCATAATGACTCTTTAAGACAGCCTTGTCCCAAGTCCACTGGGTTTCCCTAAAACCCAAACGGACACTACCACATTTTGTGCATTTATTTGGAGAACTAAATGTTTTATGCCAATTATTGGCATTTAATATTCGAGTCTGGTGGGGGTAATAGCCTAACCCTTTTGTCTTGCAGAAATATGAGGCACGAAGTCCCCAGATTCGGCATGGTCACCAACATCCACCCAAAATTGCTAGACTGGTAGAGGAATCTTCCATCAAATGACCAAATCAACGAGTGGAAAGTGAGGGCCGCCAAAGCTTGTGAAACGTTGAAATATCTGGAGTACAATCTACTGGAATTGGAAGAGAAAGCGAGGAAGAGAGTCACCGACTGCCAGAACGCTGAGGGAAATGAAGGAGAACACCTGACGAAGGCATTTTTACTAGTGAACCTACACGAGCTGGAGGATTTTATCAATGAGAGCATTCAACCTGAGGAAGATCCTTCTAAGACCAAGTAGATAAGAATTTACTTTTTTCATTTTAGAATGTAATAAGGCCTATGGCCACTAGTGACGTTTTATTTCCTATTATTTAATGTCCTTTTGGGATTCGTCTACTTTTTATCAATAAAATGAGGCATTTAGCATTCTAAGTTCTCCAAAACAATTTGTCGCTAGGCCTATCTCGGGCACAAAGAGGTTCCCCAAATTAGGACACAATTTGCATTCTTTCACTATGTGTTTAAGTATCACAATGTTTTTTCTTATGATTCTCACTACCTTGTTGCCTTTTTTTTTAATTCTTTTTTTTACTCCCCTCCCTAAAGGTTAGTTCGTGCAGTCTGGCATCATCATCGTACTCCACAAAATCCAAAAGCCCTCCGCCCACTCCTCCTCCTAGTCCCGTTAGAAACAGGAACAAAAGAAAGATGGAAGATTTGAACAACACCAGAAAGGAAAACTCAACTGAACGGGTAGAAGTCACTCATGGTACTCAGGTTTCCAAAGAAAGTGTGTCCTAACTCGAGCAAAAACTGTTGAAATTTCAGGAGGAACTTGTCCAAGTTCGGAACTTGGCAAATCTGTCATTTTCCCTCACTACCTAGATGTCAACCCCACACCTCCACAAAATATCCCAAAACCACGAAACCATCCCGCTCCTCACCACCACTGCAATACTTGCCACACTTCCAACAGTACTCCGTTGCTCATCCCAGAACCTTTGAACTCCATAAATGACGATTTTCACACTTATCATAACACCCCCATCTACGTGGAAACCATGCCACACTCCATCCAACCCATCTCAAGCACACCCGATTCTGATTATAAAGAATCACTCATCAGGAGCCTGACTGAACAGCTTAAGAAGTTGACTAGCCGAATTCAGGGCGTCGAAGGAAGTAAGGAGATTGAATGGTTGAACTATGAATATCTTTTCATACAACCCTATTTCGAATTGCCCGAGGGGTACAAACCTCCTAAGTTTGAGATGTTTGATGGTACAGGGGATCCAAGAGTTCATTTGAGAATATACTGTGACAAGCTGGTTGGAGTAGGGAAAGACGAGAGGATCTGCATGAAACTTTTCATGTGGAGTCTGAAAGGAGATGCTCTTTCTTGGTACATCAGCCGAGACCCGAAGAAATGGTCGAACTAGGTGAGTATGGCGTCTGACTTTATGGATGGATTCAGAATTAATATAGAAAATGCACCAGATGTGTTCTACATTCAGAACCTAAAGAAGAGGCCTATGGAAACATTCCGCGAGTATGCCACTCGCTGGAGATCAGAAGCTGCTAAGGTCAGACCGGCTTTAGAGGAAGAACAAATGAACAAGTTTTTCATCCGGGCTTAGGACCCGCAATAATATGAAAGACTAATGCTGATCGAGAATCATAAATTTTCTAACATCATCAAGCTTGGAGAAAGGATCGAGGAAGGCATCAAAAGTGGTACGGTTATGAACTTTGAAGCCTTGCAAGCTACTAATAAGGCTTTACAGTCTGGTGGTACGTCCAAGAAAAGGGACGTTGGTGCTGTAATGGTAGCACAGAGAATCAAATATCTCGTCAAATACCAAACATACCCAATGCCTCCACTCACATATCAGCCTACCCGAAACTACCAAGCACTTTCACCCTCTTACCAAACTCTACCACTCACCTATCAATCATCTCCCACATATCAACCCACTTTACCCAAATATTCCCAACTAGCACATGTTTACCACGCCTACAACACTCAACCATGCCACTACCAATCCCCTCCTCCATGCAAAAACTTCCCTAGACCTCGACCAAATTTCGATCGCATACCTTCCAAAAAGTATATCGCCATTACTGAACCAATCGACCAGCTGTACGAAAGGCTCAAAGCTGTTGGTTATGTCACCCCGATCCCTGCTATAACCGTTGAAAACCCTTCTCAGTAGGTCAATCCAAATAAATCCTGTGCATACCATTCCGGCATGAAGGGACATACCATTGATGAATGTTGCTCTCTGAAAGATAAGATTCAGACTTTGATTGATAACTAGATCATTGTAGCAAAGGAGCCTGCTCTAAATGTCCGTAATAACCTTCTTCCAGACCACAAGGGTGGAGTTGTTCACATGATTGAAATAGAGGATGATTGGGACCCCAAGGGATCGATCGGTTTGATCACAGAAAGCGACGATCCAAAGAGGACAATAGTCACCATTAATCCGATTGTAGTCCAGATTCAGCCTTCTACAGATGCCGCGGTAAACATGTCCATGCCGTTTGAGTTTGAAGCACCATCCTCTGCAAAGACGCCAACGCCGATTGAGGTCAAATTTATGTCACCAACAAATACACCTACACCCTTCGAAGTTACAGTTTTACCGCCTAAGGTACATGCTCCGTTCGGATTCAAGATAGCTACACCAATTCTAGTGGCAATGTCGGTCATTACACCATTCCATACAAATGCCACACCTTGGGACTACACAGCCGAGGCAAGTAGAAAAGGGAAGGCCAAGTTCGGGGAAGTAGTTGCGGCATAGGGTATGGCGAGAAACGGTAGGGTTTATACTCCAGAACATTTGGCTGAGTCAAGCAAGCAGGCCTCTGGTTGGCCAACCATCACTAAAACTGGGATAGATGATCTCTGGAGAAAGATACAAGCCAAAGAATACTCGGTCATTGATCAGCTGAACAAAATGCCGGCATAAATCTCTATCCTAGCTTTGCTACAAAATTCTGATGCACATAAGAATGACTTGTTAAAGGTGTTGAGTGAGGCATATGTACCAAGCAATATCACTGGAGGAGAAATGGCGAACACGGTAGGGCAGGTGTTGGAGAGTCACAAGATCACTTTTCATGAAGACGAGCTGCCACCGGAAGGGTTGAGTCACAACAAGGCGTTGCACATCACCGTGCAATGCGAAGATTATTTTATCACCAGAATCCTGATTGATGGAGGGTCCAGCCTTAAAATTTGCCCGTTGGTAACACAGGACTTTGGGAAAGGGGCTGCATGAGATCAACGACAGGGCCATCAACGTCAAAGCTTCCGACGGTTCCCAAAGGTCCACTATTGGGGAAATTAGCTTATGTTTGCAAATGGGGCCTACTTGGTACGATGTCGATTTCCAAGTGATAGATGTGCCGGCATCTTACAATTTGTTATTGTGACGACCATGGATTCATGCCGTTAGGGCCGTAGAGTCCACACTATATCAGGTAGTGAAGTTTGAGTGGAACCACCAAGAGGTGATCATCACGATGATTGTAGCAATCCCATATACAGTCACCAGGCCATCCCAGCAAAATGAGGTAGAGGAAAGATATGCGGGGAGACCTATCACCACATCGAGCAAGTCAACGCCGTTGAGATGGAAAAATGGTAGGAAAATTAAATTAAAATCATATTGAACTGAAGCGGATATGAACATGGCAAGGGACTTGGCAAGAACCTCCAAGGAATCGCTAAGCCTATCAAACTAAAAACACATGGTACCATCATTGGTCTGGGATATAAGTATACTTGGGAGGAATTCAACAACTGATCGCCACCATGGCATGATCCTTACTACTCGCTGGAGCAGCTAATACCACATTTGGAGCAGACTTTCCAATCAACCGATGTTATCTATAGGTCGAAAGAAGAAGAAACACTGGCAGCAGTGAGGAATTTGTTCCTAGAAGACGATGGCGTGGACTGTTGTGTCATTTCGAGGAAGAGGGGGAGGAAGGCCCTTCCATACAGGCCGTGAGCCGAGTAGCATGCCTCAATAACAAGACCATCAGAACCATCAGAGCCCAGAAAGCCTCAGGGTAGCAAGGCTAAACAAAGCATCATGCACTATCTTTTATTTTTACTACTTAACTTTCCTTTTGCATTTTAAATTTCACAATATGATCTCCAATGTTCAAACAGTTATGAAATTTATCAAAGCATTTTGGTTTCCTTATAAATATTACTTTTATTAATTTCTCACATTACTTTATTCATACAGCATTACTATTACTTCTCTTGATGAACCGATGACTTTGACATGCAATGAGACAATGCAATAAACGGACATAGATTCAGAAGAAGAAGATGATATACCAAAAGAGATTGTTAAAGAAGTTGAGAATTTTGAGAACAGACCTAAGTCCAACATGGACGAGACCGAGATTGTTAACCTGGGAGACGCAGAAAATATCAAAGAAACACGAATCAGCGTTCATTTGTCACCGCTAGAAAAGCAAGAATACATAGAAATTATAAGGGAATATGAGGACATATTCGCTTGGTCGTATGATGATATGACTGGACTAAGTACATCTATTGTGGAACACAAACTGCCAACCGATCTGGCATCTCCACCGGTAAAGCAGAAGCTTAGAAAGTTTAAGCCTGATATGAGTCTGAAAATAAAGGAAGAAGTCACTAAGCAGGTCAAAGCTAAGGTTCTAAAGGTAGTAGAATATCCGACATGGTTAGACAAAATTGTGCCAGTACCGAAGAAGGATGGGAAGGTCAGAGTCTATGTCAACTACCGGGATCTCAACTGGGCCAGTTCGAAAGATGACTTCCCCTTGTCGAACATACACATCCCGATTGACAATTGCACCAAACATGAGTTGCAGTCATTCGTGGATTGTTTTGCTGGATATCATCAGATCTGGATGGACGAAGAAGATGCTGAGAAAACTGCTTTCTTATGCCGTGGGGAATGTATTGCTAAAAAATGATTCCATTTGGGATAAAAAATGTAGGGGCCACCTAGATGAGAGCCATGACTACCATTTTCCATGATATGATACACAAGGAGATCGAAGTATATGTAGACGATGTTATCATCAAGTCCAAGAAAGCTATCGATCACATGGAAGATTTGAGGAAGTTCTTCAATAGACTGTAAAGGTACAACCTGAAACTGAATCCTGCAAAGTGTGCATTCGGGGTTCCTATTGGAAAACTACTTGAGTTTATTATAAGTCGCCGAGGAATAGAACTGGATCTATCAAAGGTCAAAGCCATCCAAGAATTGCCACCACCAAAGAACAAGAAGGACGTGATGAGTTTTTTGGGGAGACTCAATTACATCAGCCGGTTCATAGCACAATCCACATTTATCTGTAAGCCAATCTTTAAGATGCTGAAGAAGGACGTTGCTACTAAATGGACTGATGACTGCCAAAAACCCTTCGACAGAATCAAGGAGTACCTGTCAACACCACCAGTTTTGGTCCCGCCCGAGCCAGGTAGACCTCTATTACTCTACCTTGTAGTATTGGACGGAGCGTTCGATTGCATTCTACGGCAGCAAGATGAAACGAGGAGGAAGGAGCAGGCCATCTATTACCTCAGTAAGAAGTTCACCCCATATGAGGCCTAGTATTCACTATTGGAGCGCACCTGTTGTGCTTTGACTTGGGTAGCTCAGAAGTTGAGACACTACTTCTGTGCCTATACTATATATCGCATATCTAGGATGGATCCTTTAAAATACATCTTTCAGAAGCCCATGCCCACTGACAAGCTAGCCAAGTGGCAAATCCTGTTGAGTGAATTTGACATCATCTACGTGACTCAGAAAGCAATCAAATGACATGCATTGGCAGATCACCTTGCCAAGAATCCCGTGGACAGAGAATACGAACCCCTAAAAATGTATTTTCCTGATGAAGAGGTATCATTCATAGGAGAAGATATTGTAGAATCCTATGACGGTTGGAGGATGTTTTTTGATGTAGCAGCAAATTTCAAAGGAGTTGGCATAGGAGCGGTCCTAATATCAGGAATCGGTCAATAATATTCGATATCTGCCAAACTCAGATTCTTGTGCACCAACGACATGGCCGACTACAGAGCCTGCATCTTAGGGCTCAAGATGGCCATTGACATGAACATTCAAGAGCTCATACATCAGGTCCGAGAAGAATGGGCAACCAAAAACTTCAAGATACTCCCCTAACTGCATCATGTACAGGAGTTGAGAAAGAGATTCATAAAGACAAAATATCAACATGTTCCCAGAGTCCAGAATGAGTTCGTCGATGCATTGGCTACCCTATCATCCATGATACAACATCCAGATAAGAACTTCATTGATCCCATTCTAGTAAAGATCCATGATCAGCCAGCCTATTATGCCCATGTCGAAGAAGAAGTAGACAGAAAGCCTTGGTTCCATGATATCAAGGAATATTTGGCAAAAGGCGAATACCCAGAACTTGCAAATCCTACTCAGAAATGCACACTTCGGAGGTTATCCAATAATTTCTTTCACTGTGGAGGAATCATGTATAGGAGGACTCCGGATTTGGGATTGTTAAGGTGTGTCGATGCAAATGAAGCATCCAAGATACTAGAGGAAATCCACGCTGGGACCTACGGTCCACATATGAACGATTTTGTCTTAGCCAAGAAGATACTCCGTATAGGTTATTTTTGGATGACTATGGAAACAGATTGCATCTAGTATATATAAATGTGCCACCGCTGTCAGATACATGCAGACATGATCAAGGTATCCCCAATGAGCTTGCAACAACAAGCTCGTTGTGGTCGTTCGTCGCTTGGGGAATGGATGTTATTTGACCAATCGAACCTGCCGCATCAAACGGGCACATGTTTATCCTAGTAGCAATTGATTATTTCACCAAATGGGATGAAGCAGCATCTTACAGAGCAGTGACTAAGAAAGTCGTGGCAGATTTCATCCGCGACCGTATTGTTTGTCGGTTCAGAGTTCCAGAGTCAATCATTACTGATAACGGATCCAACCTTAACAGTTACTTGATGAAAGCTATGTGTGAATCTTTCAAGATCAAACACAAGAATTCTACAAGCTACAAACCTTAGATGAACGGAGGCGTAGAGGCCTCCAACAAGAATATCAAGAAAATATTAAGAAAATGATAGAGAAGCATAAATAGTGGCACGAGAAACTATCATTTGCTTTATTAGGATACCGCACCATAGTCCGCACATCAACTGGGGTGACCCCATATATGTTGGTTTATGGTACAGTCATTCCCGCCAAGGTGGAAATTCCCTCCTTAAGAATCATATAGGAAGCAGAGCTCGACGACGCAGAATGGGTGAAAAGTCATTACGAGCAGCTAGCTCTTATAGACGGAAAGAGAATTAATGAAGTTTGCCACGGTCAGCTCTATCAGAACAGAATGTCCAGAGCCTTCAACAAAAGAGTTAAGCCGAGACAGTTCACACTGGGGCAGCTGGTGTTAAAGAAAATTTTCCCGCATTAAGATGAAACCAAGGGGAAGTTCTCTCCCAAATGGTAGGGTCCATACATGGTTTAGCGGGTCCTGATAGGAGGAGCCCTCATACTTGTAGAAATGAATGGAAAAGTCTGGCCAAAACCAATCAATTCAGATGCAGTCAAGCGTTACTATGTGTAATTTTCATGCTTTCCTTCATGATGTAATTTGAGCTACGCCTGACCTGATTCCCGTTTAAGAAGGGATACATAGGCAGCGCTATGGGTTTGATCACAAGTCAATAAATTTTTCATTTCCCTCGCCCCCCCCC
>MU737618.1:0-90621 GCA_026770625.1 Nicotiana glauca | reverse complement strand
CAGTTTAAAAAATTCATTGAGATGATGAAGAGTTTGACTATAAATGTGCCCTTGGTGGAGGCACTTGAACAAATGTCGGGATATGCAAAGTTCATGAAGGACTTGGTTACTAAAAAGAGATCGATAGAGTGTGAGACAATCAAGATGACGCACCAAGTGAGTTCCATTGTACACTCCGTGGCTCCAAATCTAGAGGATCCCGGAGCATTCACAATACTATGTACCATTGGAAGTGCTGATTTCGCAAAAACCCTATGTGATTTGGGGGCAAGTATCAATCTCATGCCATATCGGTTTTCAAGACTTTGGGTATTGGACAACCTCGTCCAACTTCCATGAGGCTTCAAATGGCAGACCGATCAATGAAGCGTCCTTTGGGGATTATTGATGATGTCCGTGTTCGTGTTGATAAGTTCATATTGCTGGCCGATTTTGTGATCTTGGATTGCGAAGTGGATTTTGAGGTGCCTATCATTCTTGGAAGGCCTTTCCTAGCTACGAGGAAGGCCTTGGTTGATGTGGAAGCGGGAGAATTGACCTTCCGTGTTGGATATGAAAAGGTGGTATTCCATGTTTGCAAGTCTATGAGGCAACCAAATAGCAGCGAAGTGTGCTCGTTTGTTGACATTGTCGCGGCAGTGATAGTGGATGACGCAAGTGCGATGGTGAATGTTGAAGACCCACTTGAGGCCGTGCTCTTGAACATGGATGTTGATGATGATGCCCGGAGAGTTGAAATTGTAAACACTCTGCATGGTATGGGCTCATACTCCTATGAGCCAAGGAAGTTATCTTTTGATCTTGAAAATCGCAAAACTCCACCCACCAAGCCGTCTATTGAAGAGCCGCCGGTGTTGGAGTTGAAACCACTTCCTCCTTACCTCAGGTATGAATACATGGGGTCCTAATTTCACTTTACCTGTTATTCTTTCGTCTTTCTTAACTAACTTGCAGGTTGACGCCACTTTGGAGGTGCTACAAAAGCGCAAGCGGGCGATTGGATGGACCTTGGCAGATATTCGGGGTATAAGCCCCGCTTTTTGCATGCATAAGATAATATTGGAGGAGGATGCAAGGCCGTCTCTTAAACACCAAAAAATATTGAATGAAGCTATGCAAGAGGTAGTGAAGAAAGAGGTTATCAAGTGGTTGGATGCCGGTGTGGTCTACCCAATCTCAGATAGTTCATGGACCTCTCCGGTCCAATGTGTGCCTAAGAAAGGTTGTATGACAGTAGTCACTAATGCCAACAATGAATTGATTCCTAACCGAATGGTCACGGGTTGGAGATTGTGAATGGATTGTAGAAAGCTCAACAAGGTCACGAGCAAAGATCATTTCCCTCTACCATTTTTGGACCAAATGCTTGATCGTTTAGCGGGACGGGCTTATTATTGCTTCCTTGATGGCTACTCGGGGTACAACCAAATTCTCATTGCCCCGGAGGATCATGAAAAGACAACCTTTACATGTCCGTATGGCACATTCGCTTTCTAAAGAATGCCATTTGGACTTTGTAATGCCCCGACGACCTTCCAAAGATGTATGATGTCAATCTTCACCGACATGGTGGAGGATATTCTGGAGGTCTTTATGGACGATTTTAGCATGGTGGGGGACTCATTTGAAGAATATCTAATGAACTTGGACAAAGTGTTGAAAAGATATGAAGAAACCAATCTTGTACTAAACTAGGAGAAATGTCACTTCATGGTGCAGGAGGGTATTGTATTGGGGCACAAAATCTCAAGGCATGGAATTGAAGCCGATAAGGTGAAAATAGAGGTCATTTCAAGGCTCCCTCCCCTTACTTCTGTCAAAGGGGTGAGGAGTTTTTTGGGCCACGCCGGGTTTTACCGGCGATTCATTAAAGACTTCTCAAAAATTGTGAACCCGCTTTGTAAATTATTGGAAAAGGATGCAAAGTTTATCTTCGATGATAGGTTTATGGAATCTTTTGAGTTATTGAAACAAAAGTTGACCACTACTCCTATAATCACCGCACCTAATTGGGAATTGCCTTTTGAACTTATGTGTGACGCGAGTGATGTCGCGGTAGGTGCGGTGCTTGGCCAAAGACTCAACAAGATGTTCCACCCGGTGTACTACTCAAGCAAGACGATGAATGAAGCTCAAAGAAACTATACAGTCACCGAGAAGGAGTTGCTAGCTATTGTGTTCGCCATGGAAAAGTTCCGACCATACCTTATGGGGGCCAAGGTAATTATCCATACCGATCATGCCGCCCTTAGGGACTTGATGACAAAGAAAGATTCAAAGGCGAGGTTGATGAGATGGGTGCTACTTCTTCAGGAATTTGATCTAGAAATTGTGGACCGAAAAGGAAGTGAAAATCAAGTGGCCGACCACTTGTCCCGCTTGGAGGAAGAATGGAGGCCGTCCGACGGCCTTGAGATAAATGATGCTTTCCCGGATGAACAACTCCTTGTGGTGTCTATGCATAATATGCCGTGGTTTGCCGATGTGGCCAATTATATTGTGACCGGTATAGTCCCGTATGAGCTCTCTTCTAACCAAAGGAAGAAGCTCAAGCGGGATAGCTTGGATTACTATTGGGATGAGCCCTACTTGTTTAAAATTTGCACCGATGGTGTGATTCGCCGATGTGTCCCGGAAGAAGAACAGTTGAGTATTTTGGAGGCTTGTTATTCCTCTCCTTATGGTGGTCATCATGGCGGGGTGAGAACGGCTTCTAAGGTGCTTAGTTGCGGTTTCTATTGGCCTTCTTTGTTCAAGGATGCCGGTGACTTTGTGAAAAGATGTGATGAATGCCAACGTGCTGGAGGGATTTCGAAGAAAGATGAGATGCCCCTTAACACAATTCTAGAGGTTGACATTTTTGATGTTTGGGGGATAGACTTTATGGGACCATTCGTAAGTTCTTGTGGCAACACCTAGATCTTGGTAGCGGTTGATTATGTGTCGAAATGGGTTGAGGCCATAGCTTTGCCAAATAATGAAGCTCGAAGTGTGGTGGCGTTCTTGAAAAAGAGTATCTTCACGAGATTTGGTACTCCACGTGCCATCATCAGTGACGGGGGTTCTCATTTTTGCAACCGGGCTTTTGACTCTTTGCTAGCCAAGTATGGGGTAACTCACAAGGTGACCACTCCTTATCATCCTCAAGCGAGTGGCCAAGTTGAGGTTTCTAACCGAGAGATCAAGAGTATTTTGTCCAAGACTGTCAATGCAAATAGGACCGACTGGTCGAAGAAATTGGACGATGCTCTTTGGGCTTATCGTACAGCTTTCAAGACCCCGATTGGTATGTCACCGTACCGGTTGGTGTTTGGGAAGGCTTGTCATCTTCCGGTGGAATTGGAGCATAAGGCCATGTGGGCCTTGAGAAAGTTGAACTTAGAGTGGGACATAGCTGCTAATCTCCGGGTTGAACAATTGAATGAACTTGATGAGTTTAGATTCCATGCTTACTCCAGCTCGTCCTTGTACAAGGACAAGATGAAGTACCTTCACGACAAGTATGCCCGAGGGAAGGAATTTAAAGTTGGTGACATGGTTCTTCTTTTCAACTTTCAGTTAAGGTTGTTTCCGAGAAAGCTAAAGTCTAAGTGGAGCGGTCCATTTGAAATGGTTGGTGTAACTTCTTTTGGTGCCATTGATCTCAAAAATAAGAATGGTGAAGTTTTCCGGGTCAATGGGCATCGTGTCAAGCATTACTTGGGAAAGTTTGATGACAACCACGTGGTGGCACTCATTCATTTGAAGTGATTGTGATGGTAACATGCGTCATGCAGCGATGTTAAATCAGGCGCTTCTTGGGAGGCAACCCATGTCTTTTTCTTTTTCTTTCTTGTTATTTTCTGATCATAGATTAGGATATTTTTGAACTCATGGTTTGTGAGATGGTGCAGGGATAATGTTGAACCAATGCAGAACAAAAGTAGGAAGTTTTCAGCCCTCTGAAGTTTACCTACACGGCCGCGCACCAAATAAGTGCTGACTATGCAGGTTGGAGAAATGGGAGCTGGGTATCTGAAGTTAGCTGTGCAGTCCGCATGACATTTTTGTGCGATCCGCGCAAGAGAAGTGAGACAAGCATGCTCTCTGAAGTTTTCGACGCGGCCGCGCACCAAATAAGTGTGGTCCGCGCTGGGAAGATGCACATGATGTGCTCTATTAATTTTCCCATGCGGCCGCGCCTCAAATCAGTGTTGTCCGCGTGGGTTGAGCAGTGAATAATAAGGCTGGAAAATCCAGCGCGGTCCGCGGCCATTTCTGTGCGGCCGCGCTGGTAGGTAAATAGTGGGTCCCAGGGTCCTTCTATAAATAGAGGCCTTGGGTCTCATTTGAACCTTTTCGCAAAAGCTCTAATTCTTGCCCATTTCACTAAAACTCTAATTTTTACTGTTCATCACCGTATTTGTTCACTAAGTCAAAATCCTTCATCCCTGGTAACAATTCTTGCCCATTTCATTCATAGTATAATTTTCTTTGTTTTTTTTAATTGCTTCCCATTAGTATAACTTCTTATTTCTTCTCTTTCTTCTTAGTTTTAACTATTAGATTAGATTTGTTGTGTTTACTTTGAGCAAAGGGCATGAATTCAAGTTAAATAATTGAGTAGGGACATTAGGACCCAAAAATGTGAACAAAAATTAGAGTTAATCGCAAAATCCCGTACTTAGTTAATTTTCAGCCCTACGTGGCTGCGCACCATTTATGTGCAATTCGCATTAGCTCGACACGGCCGTGGTCCAAAACAGTGCGGACCGCATCCGTAAGGTTCAGAGAGGTTACTTCTGGGGCAATTGCCATGCGCGGTTCGCGACCCACTTTTGTGCGGTCTGCGCCAAACCGACACGACCGCGGTCCAAATAAGTGCGGACCGCATTGGTAGATTTAGAGAAGGGTGTGTTTGGAACATCTCAAGCGCGGACCGCGCTCCAATTCTACGCGGACCGCGCTCCATCAGTGCGGCCGCATGACTCTTTTGAGCAGTCCGCACCCCTCTACCGTGTCACCTTGTTTGCAACTCTTGAACTTAACTGTCTTGTCTAATTCATCTCATGTGCTTCTACTAACAATGTTAGACATGTATTACTTGCAGATAATGGTCAAAAAGCGTGGAGGCAAAGAAAAACAACCCGGGAGAGGTGGTTCCGCCCGAGGGGGTAAAGGCAAGCGGGTGGTCAAACTCACTCCCCATGTTTGGGAGAATATAATAATAAAGACCCGGAAGCTAATACGGGCAGCTGACAGAGTGGCTTCGCACTCTACGGGGAATGAGTATGCTCCATCCCGGGACATCACTTCAGAGTTTGCCCCCACCCACGCTTCCACATCATTTCAGCTGCGTGATTCTCCTTCTACTGATCATGGTGATGCAGCCACCTCCAAGAAACCAGTGAATGTAGTTGTGGACTCGTCTGATGAGTCTGTAGCTAAAAGTGCAGAAGAATACTCCACCTCCCCCACAGCTTCATTATCCAGGGAAAGCGGTGGGTATGGTGAGGAGGTGAGCCCCAAGTTGGAGGTGTTGATAAAACGAGGAAGTCGGAAGTATGGGCTGATCGATTTGTGAGCGAATTGGCCTTCCACAGATTTCGGGAGTGGTGGCCCAAAAGGAAATTGATTCCGAAGAGAAAATTCATTGATGCTGATCTTGTCCCTCTAAAACCTCATGTGCAAGCTCAATTCCGAACCAGAGAGGGTTGGGGATTCTTTAAGGAGCGTTATGAAATGGCCAACGAACATATGGTAAAAGAGTTCTACTGCAATGTTCATCATGTAGTACAGGACTCAAAGGCAATGAAAGTGCGGGGACACTATAGTGTTGTATGATGGAAAGTCCCTGAATGATTTTTTGGGTTTCAACAAAGAGGATGAATCCCAATACTTAGAAAAGTTGGAAATGAAGGAAGAGGTTCGTCCTTGGTTGGCCAGCACTTGGCAGCTCTGGGTACTATCCCAACTTGGTTGAAAGTAGGGGAGAGGATTCTGAGGAACACTTTAAATTTTGAAGCAAAGGGTTGGTTGACGTTCGTATGTAGTAGACTAGACCCCTCCACCCATGATCACTCTATTCCCATTCCCCGTGCTGTTCTAGTGGCATCTATCATAGCGAGGTTTCCTTTCAATGTGGGCAATATTATGTCAAGGGTGATCTCTACAGTCGGACAAGAGACTAGCACGATTTATCCCTTCCCGAACACACTCTCCCTGTACTTTAGAGAATTGAAAGTGAAGAGAAAGAGGTATGATGTCAAGGTACCTCCGGTGGCTCCTTACTCCTGGTACAGTCAGTTAGGTCCAGATAACCCAAAGAAGGGCAAGAATACTCAGGCTTCCACTTCCACCGCACCTGGCCAGTCTGAGGAGACAGCGGTTATTCAGCTTCCCACTAAGCCTTCCACCATCCCTGCTACCGGTACATCTACTTCAGTGGACCCGGGTGTGCCTTCATCGAAGACTCACCGGTTCACCGCTCATCAGCTCAGTCAGTCCTTAGCAAGTTTGAACAACTGGATGTCAGCTGCGATATCCAAGTTGTCCACTTTGACCACTACAGTTCAGATATTATCAGCTCTAGCTACCGTTGAGATTCCTCCGTCTATAGAGGAAACACTGAAGAAGATCCTGGCCAACCAGGAAAAGATGATGGAGATGTAGGATGCCTTGACTAAGGCGGTTGAGGCACATAGCAAGGCTTTGGGTAAACTGGCTCGGGAGCACAAGAAGTTGAGAAAGCAGAAGGCTTCTAAGGAGTCACTGACGCAGTTGAGAGTGGATATAGATAAGCTCATGGTAGATCAGCTGCCAATTGATCTATTATTTGGGGATCCAGCTGTCGCGCCAACACCCGTTCAGCCACATGAGGAGGAGTAGAGACCAAAGAAGAAGAGGAAGCTCCCTAGCACTACGGGAGTTGTGATAGAGGTGGCTCCGGTTCAGGAGGGTACATCCAGTGGTCCACCAGTTGTAGAGCCAGTTCCTGATCCGGCTCTTGTCCCAACAGCAGGCCGGGGACCAGTCTGAGGTTCCCGTCAGTACAGAGGACTTGGAGGCCACTGATCAGCCCAAAGCGATAGATGAGGTTTTTTTTTTTGCAATCCACCAGGCAGTGCCTAGGGCTAGTTTTTATATATAAAAATGAAAAAATAACATAATTTGTCCCAAAATCCTAGTAGGTGTGAAGAATCGAAAATGTAAAATACAAATGGCCTATTACCAATGTTGAGTAAAGTACTCAACATTGATATCACATTGTAACTATTGAAATTTGCATTAAATAATACTAGCCCAATGATGTGTATATCCGCATTGTCCTTACAGGCTAGTAAATTAGCCCAACTCGTTCTCCTGTGTTGCGTATTGCATTCATAGCCACTTTCTCCAGAACAGTCTCCCAGTATCCTTTGATTGCAATTGTAGCCACTTTGTAGTAAACAGTCTCCGCTTATCCTTTGATTTAACATGTAGCCACATTTCATGATTTGCATATGCATAGTCTAGTTGCTGCTACCTTTTGCTCGATCATCCAGCTTTTTTTCCTGTATTGGTTCCTTGCAGACTTTTCTTGTTTGTGTTGGAAGCTGCAGTTGATCTCCACTGAAATGAGCCATTTTTGCTCCACTGTATTCAAGTATCTTCTCCTTGTATTTCTGTTCAGCTTGCCTTTCTCCCAATCTTGTTTTATCATGCTTGTGCATGTCACCTTTTCTTCCTCAAGGGAATGAGCACACAGTGATAATACCACCCATAGAGGTCGTAATGAGTGACATGGCATGATTACAATATCGTTCCCTGCAAAAAAGCAAACCATGTTAGTCAAAATTGGCTTTCTCATATTCTCATCCTTAAGGACTTGAATATGAGCCATGCCCATAGTTTGAGTATCCCAGCCACTAAATTTTGTACTGCCCTCAAATGCCTGATTCCATGTATTCAATGTTTCAATCTGCTCCTGTGATTGCACAGTTCGCTTTAGACTTTCTAGGAAAATGCATAGGCTGTAATGCCAAGTTTTTATTTTCCTGTTCATTGCCTCCTGGCCTACTTGAGCATAATATACTAGAAGTTGATCTTGCTTCTCCAGCTGTTAAAGCTAAGTAGCTTTCTATTACAATTTATTCCTTTATACCTAGCTCCAGCCTGCTCATTTCTCTTAAACATTCTGAGCAGCCTTCGATTGGATTCCCTAGAGCATGTTACTATCCAGTAGATTTGAAGGTATCCAATTCTTTTATGTCTTCTCCATATTTCCTTCTCCTTGTGCATTGTCAGCTGTTGCCTTACCTCTGTGGTTGCCAAGATGATTTGCATCTGTATAACAGAATTCCTTAACAGTGATCAACTCCCAGAGATTTTCATCTGCAGCTTGATCCTTCTTACCCTTAAGCATTTCACTACTTCTAATTTCTTTCCACTAGAATGGGTGCAAGGCACCAATACCACCAGTAGAAGATCCATTAACAGGTAGTGCCTAGAGGCTTCACCTGCAAAAAAGAAAAACAAGTTAGTTAAAAAAACCACCATACTCTCTTCCATGAGGAATTGAGGATGACGATCATCTGATTGAGCCCATGTTCCATCCTTTCCTGTTGATACATGTTCCCCACATCTGCTTATCTCCTTGCAACTAAGACTCTTATATATGGACATTATATTTTATCTGAATTCACCAATCTCCTCCCCTGACCATCTAACTCCTGAAATCTATAATATTCCATAGGGCCAAAGTCTAGTGCATAATTAGCAATGTGATCAGCTATGCCTTCTCTAAAAGTATGTGCACCTTTACATTAGCTGTGTTCATCAATTCCCTAATCTCCTCCACCACTTCCCCTATAACCTATGGTGGCTTCCATTCTCCAGTTATAGACTTCTTTTACACCATTTAGTCTGTATGTAGCTCTATAAGGACATAATCATGTTGCACACAGAACTTTAGAGCTTCATAGATGGCTTTGGCTTCACCTACTGAGTTGGATCCTTCCTGTATTTCCTTACCACATGTATATAGAACATCCCCCTCCTTATTTCTTAATACAAAACCAATAGAACTCCTGCTAGGATTACCTCTAGAGGTTCCATCTGTATTAACTTTCATCCATCCTTGCTCTGGTAATTCCCACAGAACTTTGGTATATTTAAGAGTAGGTGTGAATTGCTCCATCATCTTCAACATGTCTGGCCACCTGTAGCGTACCTACTGAACACCTGGCTTTCTTACCTTGATGAGTGATGTGGAGTAGTAGAAATCTGATAGACCACTCTATTTATAGTTACTACATCTCCATACTTATAGCTATTTCTCCTCTTCCATAATTCCCATATAATTATAGATAGTAGGGCCTGCATAATTGGTTTTAATCTTGCAACTACGTCTGCAGTCCAGCATCTAACAATAGCTTGATGCAATGTGATTCCTTCAATAGCCAATCCTGCATGACCTATAAAATATTTCCACACCTTGTTTGTTGCATATGAAGTGAAGAACAGATGCTGTGCGGTCTCTTCTTTTGGTTCTGCACAACACCAGCACTTAGATGCAATGTGATAACCCAGTCTTCTGAAAAATTCATCCAAAGGCAATTTGTTTTTCCACACTTTCCACATAAAGAATGAGACTTTGAAGGGCAGGCCTTTCACCCATATCATCCTATATGATACCATTGGATCAGATCTTCTCTTTAGATAATCCCAGGTTGTTCTCACACTGAAGTAACCTCTAGGTTCTAATATCCAACATGGATGATATAATATCCCTTGTGACACAAGTGTCTTGATCTTCTGAAGTATATTTTCTGCATATTCAAAAGGCAGTACCTCAAAGAGTCTTTCTGCATTCCATTATCCTGCTTCTACCACATCCCATACATTATGGATAGATTCATCAATCCCAAACTCCTGTGGAACTAATAAGCATAATGCTCCAAGACCTGTCCAGTTGTCATACCAGAACAGTGCTGAACCCATTTTAGGATGCCACATAATCTGATGTTCTATTAATTTCCTGTACTCCAGCATTGTCCTCCATATATGAGACCCTTTCCTCCATGGAACTACTACTGAATTCAGCTTTTTGCATTATTTTTGGCTTATGAAAGAACTCCACAAACTAGGTTTTGTTCTATAATTCCACCAAAGTTTGCAAAAAAGGGCTTTGGCAACCTCATGAAGAGACCTAAATCCAGTTCCACCTTCCTCACATGGCATACATAAGGTTGACCATGAAGCCCAATGTCTGTTATTTCCTGTCACTGCACTACTCCAGAAGAACTGAGCAAATATCTTATGTAGTCGATTGAACACATAGTTTGGTGGGTTAACAACTGAGAGTAAATGAATTGGCATACTTTGCAGGACATTTGCAATGAGAATTGCCCTTCCACCTATAGAGAACAGCTTGCCTTTCCATGATTGAAGCCTCTCCAGTACTTTTGTAATCATTGGCTGGTAATACTCCAATTTCCTCCTTGAGTAAAATATAGTACACCCCAGATATATAATAGGAATTCTTGCCTCTTTATACCTGTGATTCTCTCTACCTTATCTGCAACTTCAATGTCTGTTAAGTGATGAAGATATACTGCAGACTTAGCTTTATTCACCAACTGTCCAGATGCTTTCTCGTATGTAGCCAGAACCTCCATGATAAGCGTCAAAGATGTTGCATCAGATAAGGAGAAGATAATAGTATCATCTGCATAAGCAAGATGATTTATTTTTAGGCTCCATTTAGGCATTCCATAACCACAGAAATGCAGATTCAAATGTAGTGCATTGAGGCCTCTAAATAGTGATTCTGTAGCCAAGATGAACAATGTAGGAGATAGGGGATCCCCTTGCTTCACCCCTCTTGATGATTTGAAAAATCCATGAGCTTGCCCATTAATTAGCACAGAATACCAGCTATTAGACACTATGCCAAACACTATGCCTATAAATCTCTCTGAAAATCCCATTTTCCTCAAGACTTTGGTCAGAAAAAGCCAAGAGAGTCTGTCATAAGCCTTGGTCATGTCTAACTTCATAATCACATTTGGGCCAGCCTTTGTTCTTAATCTCATATCTTTGACTATTTCCTGAGTTAGCAAGATGTTTTCCACAATGCTCCTGCCCTTCACAAAACCTGATTGTTCCTCAGATATTAGACTTAGTAACATCCCTACTAACCTCTCATTAATCACCCTAGAAATTACTTTGTTAGAAAAGTTTCTCAAACTAATTGGTCTCAGATCAAAGAAAGTACAAATCTTCTTTTTCTTTGGTAACAGAACCAAGTTAGTATGAGTAACACACTTAGGTAGGTCATGGCCATTAAAAAAAAGCTTTTACCATAGCAAACAAATCATCTCCTATTATATCCCAACAAGATTGGTAAAATTTCCCTGTGAAACCATCTGGACCTCCTGCACTATCCCCATTAAGGCCAAAGACTGCAGCTTTAACCTCTTTTAATGATGGTTGTTCTATTAGTTCTGAGTTCTAATCCATGTTTATCAAAGAAGGCACATGATCAATGATTTCAAAGGATGAAGGAACTGCAGTTTCTGTGAACTAATCTTCATAGAATTTGATTGCCTCCTTTGCTCTATCCTCATCTTCTTCAATCCACACACCTTGACTATTTTGAATTCTGGATAACTACAGTTTTTTTCTTCTACCTATTACTTGAGCATGGAAGAATTTTGTGTTCCTATCACCATCCTTGAACCATGCCATACCTGCCTTTTGTTTCCAAAATTTTTCCTCCAATTCCAAAACCTTGATGAGCTCAGCTTGTACCTTCTGCAACCTCTGCCTGTTTAGTTTAGTTGGATGTGCTTCAAATTCTGCTTCATGCACAAGGACAACTTCTTGAAGGCTGGCTATTTTTTGAAATATAGCCCCATATGTTTTTTTCCTCCACACCGCTAAAACCCTTTTTAGACTCTTCAATTTATGGTTGAAGATGGTATATGGATTTGCAGCAAATTCAGCTTTCTAGTTTTTTTTACCACCTCTTTGAATGTTGCATGCTCCACCCAAAAATTAAGAAATCTGAAAGGTTTCTTCACTGGAGTCTTCTCTATATCACACTTCAATTGCATAGGGATATGGTCAGATCCAATCTTAGGCAAATGCTGCACTTCAATCCCAGGAAAAGTCTGCTGAAACTCTGCATTAGCCACACATCTATCTAACCTCTTAAATATACAATCTTCTTCTGCCCTTCCATTCCACCATGTGAATATGCTACCACTGAACCCTAAATCAGACAAGTTGCATGTATTTATGCAATGCCTAAAATCATCAATTTCATTAATATGGACTGGCAAACCTCCAAATTTTTCCTCCTCATCCCATATGAAATTGAAGTCACCTCCTATCAACCATGGTACATTCATATCATTTGCCATATAGTACAAAGAATACCACAATTCAATCCTTTCTATGGCATCACATTTAGCATAGACCAAAGTAAGTATAAACTCCACATGAGTTTCTGTATGAAAAAGTCTTAAGGAAAGCTGCTGGATCATATTGTGCAATACTGTGACCTCATACACCTTATCAATAAAAGCTCAAATCTTGTTTGATATATTGGCAATTTCCTGTGCAAAACCAATTCTATTTCTGTACCTTTCCAGTGTTCTAGCTTGTTGCATGGGTTCCATGAGTCCAATGAACTCATAGTGATTCTTTCTATGCAATTTGATCAGCATTTCAAATGCTTGTTGAGTATTGACTGACCTTATGTTCCAGATAAGTGCATCCATCATTGTTTAGATTGGGAAATTGATACACTTCTCCTTGTTTGAATCCCACCTATAGGGATAGTAGGATTCCCTTTCTGCTGTTTCTTCTTACCTTTTGTTGCAGATTTTACCTTTTCCAAATGCCTAGGTGACAGATCCCCTTGCCTAGCTATATTCTAAAAGTTCTGAGTTGTAGGCTCTTGGTCCATGTCATATCCTTTTCTGTACTCATTCTCTTCTGCTTCCTCATTGTCTATTTCAGCACCAAAAGCCATTCTAGTTTGTTGTTGGGAATTATGTAGTAATGTCTGTTCCTTCCCTCTTTTCAGTAGTTTAAACTGATTTTGTTCCAAAGGAACATTACTTTTTGGTATATCTGCTGGCTTTTAGACTGCTCACAATTCCCATCCTTTACCACATCATATTCCCTTTCTTCTAACACAGGATTCTAAATTGCTCCATCTGTTGTTCCCCCAGGATCTACTGCTTCAACACCTATTCTATTTATGACTTTTGCATTCTGAACATGAGCGTCAGTTTTTTCCTATGCAATGTTAGATACTTTATGTTCCTTGTTGGCATCACTAATCCTTTTATTGTTTTCTTCAGCATTGCTTTCAAATGGGACAATGGCATTGTCATTTACACTTTGCTCTTCATCTTCCTTCTCCTCATGAATCGGTTCTTCATCTATGTTAGCACCCAAAGGTACCTCATCTGCATCTGGATTTTCTTCTCTTTGGTTAAGCCATAATTTGTCTCCACTCCATTGTATTCTCTCAGTCACCTTAGAGACAGCATTGTCATTGGTTTGTATTTCTGGAACATTAGCCAATTCCCTTTCCACTAATGTATTATGTGAAGGAATATCCTGACATGAAGTGTTAATTCCTACAGTCACACCACCTGCATTATCATTGAAAGCTCTTTGCACCCATTGAGCTATGGATTCTTTGGCTGCATTCTCTTCCCTTTCATTTCCTCTTATCTTTGACTCAGATACCCCAATTGTAGATCCAATACCGGTTGAGTTAAGATCACCAGCAGTCGATGTTCCAGCATTGGGCTTCTTCTTTTTAGTAGAAGAATTATACTTGAATGGTAATGCTATTGCATTCAAGTTAATTTTTTGATGCTGTACATTACTATCAGCCACAAGAGCTAGTTGATTATTCCCATTAACTTCACTGTTCTTGAACTCCAAAATAGTAAACTGATTTGTATTTTGGATCTGCTGAGGGACTAGAGCATTCTGTTTCTCACCAAGCTGCTCAGGTTTGCCGTCAATCACCATTCCTTTGTTTCTTTTATCTCGCACTTCTTTCCACTATGGTCCAACATTCCCAACCACTTTACCACTAGTAAGGATCATTATAGGTGCTGCATTTTTTTGTCTTTCAGCAGCTTTAGCAGCTCCTGATGGTTCACCTTGTTCATGCTGTTCAGTAGGTTTGTTAGCCATAAGCTCAGGATGTAATCTCCAGCATTCCATCATGTCGTGACCCTGTAGCTTACACTCCCGATAGTATTTAGGAAGGTAGTCGTACTAGATGGTAATCCACTCTGTTTTAACAGATCCCGTTGCTTCATTTTTTATATCCATCCTAATCTTCTTAGGAAAATCATCTACCAAATTAAACAAAACCTTCGCTCGTGCACAGTTTGGCCTAGTTTTGTTTATTGTAGCTGCATCCAAATGCAGAGGCCTACCCACAGCTGATGCTAGAGAAAATAAACATTCTTTTACAAAAAAGGTCGGCATTAATTAGGGAACGAGATCTAAGCCATGACTTTCGAAGTTTCTTCCCCGGGCTTGAAATTAAAATCGTAAACCAAAGTTCGCAATTGGTATTCGCGACCAACCTTGTCTTTTACATAATAAACACTTTTTGACGTGAATTCAATGAAATCTTGAAATAACATCAATTTTACCAAAGCGTGTCTATTGCACAAGAATCCAATACTATAGTCGCCTTTAATTCCACATTGGAGCGGCACAATCCGTCGTAACTCGTTAAGCAGGCCAACAATATGAGAATTTGTAGACCACTGCGTATTGCAATCCTTCAATTACATCCATGCGACTCACTTCACCTTGAGTGAATTCAATCATTGGCTGCCCTTGAAGAGTGATGCATCTTGATTGGTTCAACTGGGTAGTTTTTTTGCTGCGTTTCCATGGTTGATAATTGTCGAGTTCAGTACTTTAGAGAAATCAAGAGGTCGAGAAGAGTTTGAAGGTTGGGCTAGGTCGATTGGATGCTGAGTATTCATCATAGAGGGCTAGGATTTGTTTGTTATATCATCTGGAGGTTGGGCGATGGTGTGAGGAGGCTGGCCAGCCGGAAAAATGGCTGGTCGCCGGTGTTCCTGGCCATAGGCCAATAGAACAGTGTTTCCTAGCTTTTATCCGTGGGGGTGCACCCTACTATTTTGGACATGTTCGATGACTGTATATATATTCTCTTTGTTATTAGCACATTCGTAGTTGATAGATGGTTTGTATATAACTTTTCATTCTAGATGCTTTTCAACTTGATGTATATATTAATTATCCCTAGTTGTATATTCTATTCCCCTTTTGTACATATACATTTGGTTTTTCATGTTGGTTTTCTATTTTCGTTTTAGTTGCTAAGTTAGGCTCGTAGCTTTTTTTTGTTTTGTTTTGAAGTTTGCAATAAGCCCTTGATTTTCTTAATGCCACGGTTCTTTCCAAGGGTAAAGTGTTGTGCGAACCGGGCGGCTCTTCCCAATGATAGATGGTGTGACAACCTTCGTAAGGGTTTGAGTTCGTTTTTGATTTTTCTTTTTGATTTTCAAGTTTTATAGTTAAGGGTACCTCAGGAAAAGCTTCACTTGGGCCTAGCACATTGGCCTTTGATCCCATGGTCAAAGACATGATGTTTTGTTTAGGATGGTAAAAGTCGTGTCCTTGAGACTCTTGTGTTAACCAAACAATCATCATGTGGTCATGTTGGACCATTGTGCGCTTGAATCGTAACTAAGGTTGTTGTGGGCCCTCGACTCGATGTCTTTAGAGATCCTTGAGTGTGTGTGGTAAGAATTCAAATTGTGAGCCCAAGTACCGAGCCGAAGGTCTAGAACTTGCCCTGAGTGTTTGTTGAGGCAAAATCATAGGTGGAACTTAACTTGATAAGTAATTGTAGGCTCTCCTTGATCCAGAATGCCAAATTCGAACAATTTCCATGACCTACCAATGAAATGCTCCCTAGTTCACCCCTTTTGAGACTTAAACCTTTTTCTTTCATGAACCAAAGCTGCAAGCCTATACCCTCTCTCAACGAGATCCTCTCTTGTCACTCAAATCTTCCCTTGAGTAATGGCAAATGTCTAAGTTTGGGGGGAAGAGACAAGAAAGGAAACAATGTAGTAAAAAGGTACAAAAGCAAAAAGAAAAGGGATGCAATGAAAAAAAAGAGAGAGAGAAAGATAAAAAGAGAGTAAAACGGGGAATCCAAGGACAACAAAAAAGTGAAAAAGGTGTGGAAAAAGTAAAAAAAAGGAGAAAAAGCTTTGAATTGCAAAAGAAAGAATGACAAGGTGTCTTTCTAACCCCTTTGAAAGAAGTGAAATACTCAAATGAGTCGAGAAAGTATGCCAAAATGAATCAAAAAGAAGTGCTTAAGGGAAGATTGAACCCAATTGAACAAAAACATGTCCCACCTTTTACCCAAAAGCCTTCATAATGACTCCTCAAAAGCCCTATATGATCTTGAGTTGAGGGAAGCCTACATTAGTGGATACTTACACAAGGGGCAATCATATGGTACTTAGATCCGGACTTATGGCCTTTTCTTTGAGAGATATGAGAGAAATCCATCCACCTCGGTTTGCGTGTTAATACTCTAAAAGGTGAGGTTCACTTAGGTAGAGTTGAGGATGTGTGAGTTTGGGTTCCACAATGACCAAAGTAATTGAGAGAAGCTCTTTGATGAATAAGTGTCAACTCTTGATGCTCTTGTGTCACACCTGAACCACAAGTTTTCAAAGTTTAAATGTGTTAATGATGCATTTGCATTAAGGGTAATTGTTAGTCCCAATTGATGCTTGTCGAGGTTACTTTAGGATAAACAGGAATCACTTGGGTGTTTTTCTTTGAGGGGTAGATCTCATTTTGTTTGCTTGAGGACAAGCAAAGGGTTAACTTTGGGGGAGTTGATAACTATGATTTTTTACATGTTTTATACCCATTCTTGCCTAGGCTTCATGCATGAATTGCCATAAATTAGTCCCAAAAGGCTTACAAGTTGCGCTTGATTGCAGGTTTGAGCGACAAGATGACAAACGTCAAAGATCAGCTCGAAAAAGGAGTGAAATCTGCCAAGTGTCAAAGGACCTGTGAAGTGGGGAACAATATTGACCTGTGCAGACCACACTTATTTGCCACGTGACCGCGCAGAAAAGCTTCAGAGACTGCCCAAGTAATTGATGACCTACGCGGACCGCACTTATTTGCCACGCGGTCGCACAGAAGAAGTTCAGAGAGTGGTATTTTGTCAAAGTCTTCCACGCGGTCTGTGCTTGTTAGCCAGCGCGGCCGCACCCAAGTTCCACGCAGTCCGCGCCTGTTAGCTAACGCAGCCACGCAACCTTTGTGCGCGGTCCGCGGCCTTAGTTTTAGAAGTAATCACTGAAGACCAAAGAGCCCTCCGCGGCCGCGCAACATTTTTGCGCGGTCCGCGCCAGACCCGTAGGGGTATTTTTGTCCACTCTTTCCTGTGTAGTATAAATAGAACATTTTACTTTTTTAGCTGGGGGGATTGTATCAGATATAGCTGATGCGCTCATGAGACTCAAGTTTTAGCCTATTTTGGGCAATTTCATCTTGTTGTATCATAGATTATTGTAGATTAACTTTGTAATTAATTAATATGGTTGTTTCTTCTTCTATTTCTTTAATTATGTCTAGCTAATCCCATTAGCTAGGGTTGTGGCTCAACCCTAGTGTAGGTAATTGATGGGTGTTTCTTCTTAATGATAGATTGATATTGGAAGATCGTTATTTGGGTTATTTTTATGCTTTAATTAAGGATTGGTGGTTGCAAACATTGACTCTAGCTTAGTGGGTTTTGACTCTTCTTGAGAAAGAGAGCCTATGACCCCAAAATTGACCCAACAAGGAATTGGGATGGACCCATGAGAAATGGTAGTCCCAATTAACAGGTTAAACCTCGAAAGAGTAATCACCCAACTTGAACCCTAATTGCCTGGTCTAATTGGCCTACCCAATTGGTCTCGAGAGAGTCAATTGGGTAAAATCGTTCTCTCTATCGAGAGGTGTGAGAGTGGGTACAATTGTCCGTGGTTATAACATTGATCCCAAATATGTCAATCTATTCTACCCGTTAGTTAACCACCTACGTGATTCCATGACCTTAGTGCCTTTCTCTATATTGCATACAGCTTAGAATTAATATCTTAGCATAACTTAGCTTTAAACTTGTAGTTGATAAATTGTAGTAGATAATCAAAAGAAAACCCAAAAATGTTAGAAGTGCAATTAGAAGCACAAACGCATTCTTAGTCTATACAAATACACAACTCCATTCCAAGCTCCCTGTGGAAGATCGACCCCGATACCACTATTCGGGTAAAAGTTTTAGCGCCCGCTCTTCCTACCATTGTGTAAGGTTGAGTTTTCTGCGATCAGCTACCCCAATGATACGTACAGTATCACCAGATCAAAATCAAGCAGATCAAGCAGAGCCAGCGGGGATACGAACTAACCTTTCCCTTTTACAAAACTCACAATTTTTCTTTGAACGCAGGCACCTGAGTTGCAAAAATCATCAAATATGTTATACACTCATATTGCTCAAGAATACAACGCTCAGAATCGTCACACTTACACATGACCGCTATCTGCACGCAGTGTCCCCAACAGACACAGTATCCCCAGCAGTGGTAATATCGTAATCCGCTATCAGCTAAGAAAATTCCATTATCATTTGCCCTTTTACTTCTTGCATAAGGCTACCATTATGCCTTCAGAGACTAAGCTCTGTCTCCATCTACATTTTTGCATTGCATAAGGCTACCATTTTGCCTTTCAAGACTAAGCTCTGTATCCATCTGTATTTTTTACATTGCATAAGGCTACCATTCTGCCTTCCGAGACTAAGCTCTGTCTCCATATGCATTTTTTGCATTGTATAAGGCTACCATTCTGCCTTCCAAGACTAAGCACTGTCTCCATCTGCATTCTCTGCATTGCATAAGGCTACCATTCTGCCTTCCGAGACTAAGCACTGTCTCCATCTGCATTCTCTCTATTGCATAAGGCTACCATTCTACCTTTCGAGACTAAGCTCTGTCTCCATCTGCATGGCTGAAAGATTGCCACTTTATTTTACACTTGCATGGCTAAAATATTGCCACTTCATTTTACATCTTGCATCGGCTGAAATATCGCCACCTTATTTTATATTCGCACGGCTGAAAGATCGCCACCCTCTGCATTGCATGGGCTGAAAGATTGCCAAATTCTGCACTTGCATAGCTGAACACCACCCTATCTACATTTGCATCAGCTAAAAGATCACCACTTTATCTAAATTTGCATCGGCTAAAAGATCATCGCTTTATTTACATTTTGCATGGCTGAAAGATCGCCACCCTCTGTATTGCATGGGATGAAAGATCGCCAAATATTGCACTTGCATGGTTGAAATATCGCCACCCTATCTACATTTGCATCGGCTGAAAGATCGCCACTTTATCTATATTTGCATCGGCTGAAAGATAGCTGCTTTATTTACATTTTTCACGTCTGAAAGATTGTAACCTTCTGCATTGCATGGGCTCAAAAATCACCAAATACTGCATCTTATAGGCTGAAATATCGTCAAACTGTCCAAAGGCATCATTGTTCAGAGGCACCATTCTCATAGCCTAAGAACATCATTTCATAGCCTGTGAATCCTTTATTATACGCTTTATGGCCGAGGACGTCATGGTCTGAGGACATCATCCTAACCGTCTAAAGATAACATTCATGGTCCGATGGGAAATTGCATCATGTTTAAATTTACGCACAATATTCGCTTGTGTTACTATTTTGCAGGTAAACTGGCAAGCACCGACCATCTTGGCAGGAGCGATTCCGCTCCAGTTCCCGCAGCCCTATCAGACTTCAACCATTCACCCCATCCTAAATATTGTGCCCGTTCTTGAAAGTCTCAAATGGAATACTCCGTCGATGGATCCTAAACTACATGTGACCTAATTCCTGTAAGACCAGGGATATGTAGGTAACTCAGGAACCGGAGTATGGCCAACCTCTTCAAACCACTTCGTTCGGTTAAAATTGGCCATCATATCTTTACCCGACAACTCTTTCATCCTTCCTGGGTAAAGAGGGACAACTGTTGATACCCAATTTTTTCCCTATATTTTTTATATGAAAAACATATTTTCAAAATAGCACGTATATGCGTAAATGCATATATAAGTATTTTTCAAGGCTACATTATTTCTAAATTTTTCAAAAATTTTTAAATCAATTCACTGCTCTATCTATATATATATATATATATATATATATATATATATATATATATATCCAATAATGGTATCCAAAATTATTTTTTGGTAATTTATTCATTGGATTCTCATGTTTATATTAAAATATAGCTAAGATATTTTTACACTTTTTCTTATAAATTTATTTGATATTTTAAGGATAAAATTACGTAATTGCAATACTAGCCATTTTTAGGTTTAAAGTCGTTTCATATTTATAAAATGAGATTTCATAATTTTAAATTGATAATTATATATTATAAATCATTTTAGCATTTTTAATTTATTTTCCAAAATTAGTTTACTATTTTTTATAAAATTAGACAAGGAAAAAGTGGCTATTTAAATATTAGCACATTTAGTTTCTATGTTGGCCAGATTTGAATCCCTAATTAAATCCAATACCCAACCTAATTCCTACCAAATTACCTGACCCAGCTCCAATTACCTATCCGACCCACCTACCCCAATCAATATGGACCATTGATCATTCAAATCAACGGTCCCCATTTAACCTACCTAAATTAAACCAAATGACCCCCCCCCCCCAATACCCCTAATTTTCCCTCACTCGTCTCTATCTCTCTACTTTTGGTTCTCCCTAGAACCTTCCTCCTCCCCTCCTCTCCGATGAGTCCTGTTCGTCTTCTCCGACCACCTTCTAACCTAAATCTATGGTGGTTTCACCACCCACCAAGCCACCTATGGCTCCTCACATTTGGTTAATTGAAGACTCGTGGCCTTACCACGAAGAGTTGGATCCAGACCTCTGTTGATTCAAGCTTTACAGCCATCTCCAGCCCTGCTCCAGTAAGCTATGTCTGTTTCGAGCCTGGCTACTACTCCTTCTGTTTAGATCCAAGCCTTTTCTCACTATTTGGGTTTCTATGAAAACCTTAGCTTTGAAGTTTTTCTGATCTCTTTAAATCTGTTCTAGGTCTATGCTCTCCTTAAGGTTTTAAATGATTTACTTGACTTTTCTTTTAAAACCGTTTCTTTTTCCGACCTAGGGTTTTTCTGAGAATATTTGAATGTTTCTCTGATTTTTCTCTTTCTTGTGTGTTTCTTTTACTACATTTTCCTCTATTGTGTTCTTGTTTATTTCTTCTACTGTATTTTCCCTACTGTGTTCTTGCGTGTTTCCTCTACTGTGTTCTAGTTAAGTTCGTTCTAATGTTTCTCATACTGTTCTTATCAATTTTTCCATTATGTTTCGTACTAGTTTCTTCTACCATGTTTTCTTTGAGCATCTACTGTGTTTCGCATGCTACTCTTCTACCATGTTTCTTATGAGTTTCTGTTGCTGAAAGGAACATGTTAAAGGTTTCAATTCTTTTGTGAGACCTCTGAACTTGTTTAGACTTAATTACCTATCCTCTGATCTCTGCACTCTATTAATGGTAGAAACCCTAGAAATTGGGCGTTCTTCCAAGTTTGGAAATCATTGGCTATATGATTTGCTAGAACTGGTTTTATTTCAAAAACACTAACTCTTTCAGACCTATTTCGAGTCTCTAAACTGAGCTTTGAAAACCTTGTTTTTCATATGATTCTTACTTTTGCTAAACACTTCTAAGGTCTTTTGCACTAGAATCTTTATATGCTACTAGATGCTACTTCTCTTCTACATGACTAACCTATGTGACAACCATGCTTCTTTAGTCTATTTTCTATTGATTTTGCAGTGACACGACACCTTCTTTAATGATTGACATGTCTGTATGTTCTTTATATGTTATAAACTTTCCTAAAAAATAGCTTTTTAATTTGTGATTAGTTCAGACTTTCTTCTGAATAGGTCTGATTGATTTCTTTCCATTGTTGCTGATTTCTCTATGATTCGACTTAAGTTAAAACCTTTCTCAGCTTTTCTAACTTGTTTCATTCATGGACCAATAATTACAAAATCTCTGATTCTTGATTTGCTGGGTACTAATTGATTTTCCTACCTTATTCGTACAACCGCGTATTTCAACATTCTATCTTTAAATAACTTTTTATGTATTTGCCCCTAATTGCATGCTTTGCACAAGATGTTTATTTGACTTCTTCCCTTAAATAGTTTTCCCATTTGAATCTGAATTCCTTAATTAAAGGAAGTCTTGTATGATTGATTCTTAATTGAAAATCAGTTCCTTAACATTTTTCTTACCTTATTTCTGCCTGATTTTCACACTATAAAGGAAAGCCTCTTTCACAAACACACATCCATCACTCATTCATAATCTTTCTGAACTCGCATTTATGTATAATAGTATTCTCTCTTCTAGTCTGCACTATGGTATGTTTACATAACCTACTACTTTTCTCAATTTTTCTCTTTGAAACTGGTATGTCCGGATTTAATCTTTAGCACCACAACAATATGTATTTACTGCTTTTGTATCCATGTTTACTTATTGTTTATGTAGAAGTTCAACATTTAAATTAGCATGTTGACTTCCTTCTGCTTGTTTCTATTATGAATCCCAAAACCTCTGCCCCCTGTGTGTTTGAGCTATGGTTTAAGGCATGGCAATATTCAAATTATTGTCCATGAACTGAACTTGATCCCTTGGGATCCTAGCCTCTAATAGTATGATCTAGCAGGCTTAGGGTTATACTAGTACTCTCCATTGCTGGGTATGCCCATAGTCTGCCTTTCCTCTTTCAATTTCTCGTTTCCCCTGAACCCCTATGTGTACTATTTTGTAACTACTTCCCTTCCCCTTTCCTCTCTCAGAATTTTGTTCTTGCACTTGCACTGTCTCTTAGTTTTAAGTTTTGCCCCTCCCCCCCTTGTGAGCTTTGCCTTGGGACCTTGAGTTCCCTCTGAACTTGGACACTTGAGGGCTGACCCTTTCCACACTGCATTATGTCTTAATCTGATGATACATTTGGGTGTGAGCACTGCTCGAAGTTCATTTGAGACTCTTAGGGAACTCTGACACACTCAAATGGGAGAAAGGCTTTGGATCATCATCTTTGGAGTTGGTTTACCTTATATTTTAGACATGAAGCCTGAATCAGACTCTCATTGGTTGTACTTTTTAATTTCTGATGTTTTATTTTATTTTATTTTATTTGGGGCTGTAATAATTTTGTAATAAAATCTTGGGGATGGCTAGTTAAAAAGGAAGAGATAACTATGCATGCAAAGGGTAGATATCCTGCCTATATGTGTTTTTCTGAAATTATGCATTCTCACATAGATATCCTGCCTATAGGTATTTCTGAATTTCTGCATTCTCACATAGATATCCTTCCTATAGGCATTTCTGAATTTCTGCATTCTCACAAGATATCCTGCCTATAGGTATTTCTGCACTTCTCATGTAGATACTATGCCTATAGGTATTCTGCATTCTCTCATATAGAAATAATGTCCATGAGTATCTGGAAATCAGAACTCTGCATATGCATATAGAAAATATGCCTATAGGTCTTTCTGAATCTTGTATATCCATTCTTCATCAGGCAATCATGTTTATAGGTCTTAATTAATCAACTGCAATTAGATATCATGTTCATAGGCCTTAAATGAAACTCAGCATCTAGATATCATGTCCATAAGGTTTCTGCATTTTACCATGTCTATAAAAGGGTTTAAAATCAACAACGCATAGAAAGCATGTCTATAAGAGCTATTAATCAAGTCTGAATCACTTCACTCGCTTATAGGTCTAAAACCAGTAATAACGATGTGCTATCATCTGCAGAACTTGTAACCTTTTTGCTAAAACTTGCCTTTCTTTAATAATATGGTAACCTTTCTTAACCAGAACACATTCAGTTTATTTTATGGTTTTATTGAAATCAGTAGATATCATGCCTATAGGATCCTCGTCCAACACTTAGGCAAGCCTTATGACAAAATTATAAACTGAATCTGTTGTTATTAACTACAACCAGCAGGCAGGCCTGATTCGGGCTTCTTATCTGAATTATGTAATAAATCAGTCTACCTTAACTTTATGTTTTAATCAGACCCTAAACAATATGTTTAAGTCATTCTAATTACTTGATTTCTCTGTCTAAAGGAGGTGTATCTGAGCCTTTTACTTGTTGTGTGTTTTCCCAACTTGCTTAGGTGTTTTGCATGTCGCTTTAGAATTTTGTCTTTTAAAACTACAAATGAGCCTAATCTCCCTTCCCCTTAGGATTAGTAGTCCTAAATGCCTCCAGTACTGATAGGATTGGGACGGGTAATAGCATGCAATAAGTAAACGAGACCATTCCGTGCTTTAATACTTTAACGGGGTGGGAATGGTAGATATGGATATGATGACTACGCAATAACATCACGTGTAGCCCCTCACTGAGGAGCGATTATCGGATGTTGTGTGGGGTAATCCATATTATTAATAAACCTAGGACCCCTTTCCTTTTGTTTCTTTGCTTCTTTTATAGTTTTCAAACTATTTCTTTTAAGAAAAGTCAGCTTTCTTAGCTCTTTCAAACTTTGCTCATTTGTAACCATTATGTGAAAATCCCCTCTTACTTGGAGTTTTACCTACCTATGTGTTATTTACACCTAAAGTCACAACAATAGTTTAGCCGGGAACCACACTAGTGGATCCTAAGGGGTGCCTAACACCTTCCCCTTGGGATAATTTCAAGCCCTTACCCAATCTCTGGTTGCTCAAATCAAACCCTTCTTAGTGTCCTAATGCATTTAAAATCATTAGGTGGCGACTCTTAAATCCAAAACACAACTCCCAAAAGGGAACGAGTTGTCCTCCCAAATGTCATAAACCCGATTTCGCGAGAAAAAGGCTGCGCGACAATACCTCCACATAACTTCGCTTCAATGCGCGACTTTATCAAAACATTGGTCCATATGAAACACCTCAACTCACTCTGCTCGAAATTGATGACCACTTGCAATTGATGTCTAGAACCAAAGCACATCATCATAACCGCGGTGAAGCAAATACATAACACCAAACATCCCAATAGTACATAACTGATACACCATCCGCCGAACAATCCTTCCCAGCCATCCGCTGGGTCTTCAAAATATAAAACCACCTTACTAAGAACATAATTCATCGAACCTCGCCACTCAGTCCGTGGCATTCCCGGAATAGTCAACATCGTTGCCTTAGCGCAATAGCTCAAAATGACACAACACTGCGACAACCAGTCTATACACAATATCACATCCAAAATCTAACATACCAAGCAGGAAAAGATCCTCTCAGGTCTCCAAACCCCGATTGTCACTAAACAGTGCCGATACACACGGCCCACTACCACAACATAACCTGTTTATGAGAATTCCCCGTCTCCAAATCCATATAGCACACAGATCACCATATCTGATCCCAATTGCATCGTCCGAATACATACCACACCTCTAATACCCAATCATTCCACAAGAGATACTCTAAATTCTTTTATTCCACCAAACAAACTCAAGTATCAGCAGCCAATCTAACAAGAGAGTGCCGCAATGCTACTGAAGTACCATCGACTTGGTCACATTGCCTTTTTATGAAACGTATAACCTCGTCAAATCACCCCAATTAGCAATACCATTTCCTTAATCATCTAAAGATCATTTCCATAATCATTTGAAGCTCATTTCTCTAATTATCGAAAACTGCCCGCTACCTAAGAGTTTTATGACCTTCCTTTCAGAACTAAACCGTAACCTTACACACGCAATCTCAATCCTCCACAGCATACCGCATATACAATACCATCCTAGGATAACATGAGAACTTTATATCCCTTCCGAGCCACAAGAAACTATGTACTCAACCAACCAAGAACTTTCCATTGATCCCATTCAGAAGAAAATCACTACACATTCCATGCTTCTTACACTCGCAGAAAATATGCATCTCTAACCACAATAGAAATCATCAAGAACTCTCCATCTCCCTTTTGCACAAACCATAACTGACATGACTAAATCCTTCTAACTCAACCAAGCTACGCAGGCTACTAAAACCTAAGACTATTGCCGCGAAACACCTGTAGAAGCTTATTACCTCGTAAACATCCAAAGAACTAATCATATCCTTGCCATACTGATTCAGCCTACTACCAATCGATCCCATCTATCTGAGTTCCTATGATCTCAACTTCAACTCGATACTCCTTCTTGCTATAGCATCACAATTCCTCAAGCCAGACTCACCACACGAGATCCAAGCATAATACCATACAGTTGAAGGCTCACAACCCGCTGAATACTCTTTTAAATGTTCCCAAAAGCACTACATTCAAAATACCAACCCTGAAAAGACTTCCTGTGAATCTAAAAACATTACCTTCCTAATACTGATGTATAGAATCCCATAATCGATATAGAAATGACACAAGTCTTAACACCCTCCAGTGCAAACCTCAGTTTCTAGCCAAATTATACACCTGAAAATCTCCAATTATTATATGTAAAACCTTGAGCGGATTAGAACCATTCCCTAGAGTCATCCACTCTACTCAAACTACAATTAGCCTGATTAAATGAAATGAAAAACCCCTGCCTTATTAGCACTCGTATGCCGCAGAATGTAACCTCATCCCAATACAACCAAGCAATTTCCTGCTTTATACACCGAGCATTCTTTACCAAAAATAACTCAAGACATTCCGTGTATTCTCACACACCTATGAATCATATTATAACCCTTGCCAAGAATTTTCCTTTACTCGAGCCATCCTCGGTCTCAATCTCTGTAGGCCATAACTAATTTACCAGTACGCCTCAAATTGGAACCAACATAACGCATAACCGTGTAATCAACTAATCAATAGCAGACTCCCCCACTTGGCTCGAATCCATAGATCAAAACACACTCAATAACTCATAACGCATATACTCTATTGCTGCCATAATACCATAGTGAGATTAAACTCAATCCTTCATAAGCTCGTAAAACACAAATCTTCTGTTATTGTAAATCTTCTATACATCTCGCATTCTCTCTCGTAACAGCTAAACCCACTCCCTTAAGCGACCCAAATTTGAATTGCAACACATATATTTCACTTGTAAATGAGATCTTCTAACAGACAACATAAGGATTGCACAACCTCAAAACACTCCGCAGGAGATAACCCACATATTTTGCCTTAAACTAGTACAGTCATAAATGTTACATAGTTACTAAATCTTCCTGAGTCTAAAATCATAATGTAACATGAAATTTACTTCGCTCCCAACTAGGAAACATGAAAAGATTCTTCACACGCCCATAACTCGGGGCTATACATCAAATCAAGATGGAAATCAAGCACCTAATAGTTCTTCTATCCTCTAGCAGACCCTTCTGGTCGTTTCCAAATCATATGAGTACATCTCTCTGTCACATCACCCTCATCACGTAACTATCTAGTCATTACTTCCCTTAATAGGGACACAACAGCACATACAGATCCAGAAAGACGTGTTCACACAATCAACAACTTAGGGGTCAAGCTATAGGTAACAATCCTGCCTCAAGTCTCCCAGACTGGCCCAACATCAATACACAGAGATCACATCTCGCCCCTCGATCAGGAAATCACAAGACATCGATGCACATCTGATACTGAGCACTCATGCACACATACGAATGCGTGGAAGGAATTCAAAGAGTTACTTTTCAAGCTGAATCAAGTACGCACGATGAGAATTCAAGAATGTGAAGTTTTTCCTAAGGTTTTGTAGCCTCTCGAGGATAAATACAGATATGTCCATACCGATCTACGAGACTCTACTAAACCTGCTCATGACTCGTGAGACCTATGTAACCTAGGCTCTGATACCAACTCGTCACGACCCCAAACTGGACCCGATTGTGATGGCGCCTCTCGTGAAGACAAGGATAACCGACACTTACCCATTTCAGTTTTAAGCAGTTAACAATGAGAATTAAGTCTAAAAAGGGATAAATAATCCAACATTTAACCAGTCAACAGTACAAATATACGGAATAACAACCCAACACATCCCAATATCGGGGTGTCATTAGACATGAGCATCTACCAATTCTAACACAAGTCTAAAAAGTCTACAAGGATAATATAAAGTCGCTAATAAGGGAAGAGAAATAAGATAAGGGGAGAAACACGGGACTGTAGTTAAGTGAGTACTTCTAACTCAGTGAGTAACAATTATAACTAATGACTGAGTGATAGGAAATCACAAAAAGTACATCAACATACTGTATAGAAACAGTACAAAAAACAGTAAGAAAGCAATGAAGCTGTGAAATCTATTAAGCACCTTAGCTCAGTTTAAACTTCTTCAAAAATGGCTTTTCAACAGTTAAGTAATTGAATACAAAGAAACTAGAATAGATAAGCATAGAAAATCCACCCCATCTGGCACAATTACACAATTAAACAGGTAAATAAGACAAATAAACACATAAAGGTTCGCCCCTCGGGCACAATGTCAACAACTCCGCCCATCGGGCAATATCTTAGAATAATACCAGCCCCTCGGGCTATATCTCAATACCGTACCAGCCTCTCAGGCTATATCTCACATCACAATAGGTACCCGCGCTCACTGGGGGTGTACAGACTCTTAGAGTGTCCCCTTACGGCCCAAGCACAATATCAAGCCATCTCGTGACATCATCACTAGGCTCTCAGTCTCATATCAATCAATCCATCTCGTGGCGTACATATCTCAGACCCTCGGCCTCAAATCAATATCAGTGTTTCCTCACAATATAGTCCCTCGGCCCTACTCAGTCAAAATCCTCACAAGCCACTCAGGCAATAGTTAAAATAGTGTTTTTCAGCCCAAACATCATTTAAAATATCATTTAAGTATTAAAACTAAGTACACATGGCTGAGTATGAAAATAAGTGGAGAATAACATGATTGAGTTCGAGTATAAAGTCAAAATAATGAGGAAATATCAATAAAAATCCTCGAAAGGTTCAAATAGTTAGCACGAAGCCCAAATGTGGCGTTCAGCGCAAATAGGGATGATATCAAATAGATCTCAGACAAATACGCGGTAAAATCATCAATCGGGGCGGACCAAGTCACAATCCCCAATAGTGCATGGCCCCACGCTCATCATCAAGCGTGTTCTTCACCTTAATATAGCACTACAATGTGCAATCCGGGATTTCAAACCCTCAGAGCATCATTTACAATCATTACTCACCTCGATCCGGTCCAAACTCTAGCCTGCAATGCCTTTTCCCGCATGAATCGACCTCCGGATGCTCCAAATCTAGCCACAATCAGTACATAACCATTAAAATATACTAAGGGAACAAAACCCACTCAAAAATATCCAATTTACATCAAAAATCCCAAAATTGCTCAAACCCGACCCCCGGGCCCACGTCTCGGAACTCGATAAAATTAACATCAATGGAAATCCACACCCTATCACGATTTCATATATATCAAATTTACTAAAATCCAACCTCATATGGTCACTCAAATTCTAAAAATTCACTTTCCAATTTCAAGCCCTAATTTCCCAACTCTTCCTCTAATTTCCTACCAATTTTCATGATTAAACAAAGAAATAATCACCATAAACACAAGGTATAAAGCCCAAGTAGATTACCTCTATGGGTACACTTGATCCCCTCTTGAAATCACAGCTTCGAGCTTCAAAATATCACAAAAATAGTGAACAAATGACTAAAAATTGCGAAAGCCACAATTTATACTTTCTGCCCAGATATTTTCGCATTTACGGCCCAATAGCCGCTTCTGCGGTACCGCATTTGCGGTCAACAATCCACTTCTGTGGATTTCATTTAAAATCCAAAAATTGCATCTGCCACCACGTAGCCACACCTACGCCATCGCAAGTGCGGTCAGCCAACCACATCTGTGGCTCCTGCACTTCTCTTCCTTGACCTCTTCTGCGGTCATTATCTCGCATCTACGGCGTCGCACCTGCGGTCCCCAAATTCATAGTTGCAGAAATACCAGAACATAAAAATTTGCAGCTTCTCAATTTCCCAAACTCTCTGACAACAATCAGAAATCACCCGGAGTCCCCCGGGACCTCAACCAAAAGCATAAACATATCCCATAACCTTATTCAAACTCGTCCCAACCTTCGGAATGCTCATAACAACATTACAACACCAAAATCACATCAGATTCAAGCCAAACTTTCTAAAATCTTCCGAATTCTTATTTTGATCAAAAACCCAACCAAACCACGTCCAAAAAAACTGATTTCGCACACATGTCACAAATGACACAACGGAGCTACTGCAACTTCCGCAATTCCATTTCAACCTCTAAATCAAAATCTAATCTATCAACCAGAAAATGCTGAAATCTCAATTTTGCCAATTCAAGCCTAAACCTTCCACTGACTTCCAAAATGTATTCCGATCATGCTCCCAAGTCCCAAATCACCTAATGGAGCTAACCAAATCATAAAAATTTTGATCCAAGATCATATACAAACAAGTCAAATCTTGGTCAAACCTTTCAAATTTCAAGCTTCAAACGAAAAACTGTTTTTCCAAATTTGTTCTGACTAACCTCAAATCCAAAACTAATGATTTACATAAGTTATAATATATCACACGGGATAAGTCATGCCTGGGAATTGACGAGCAAAGTGAAAAAGTTCAAAATGATTGGTTGGGTCGTTACGTTACGACAGATTTCAAAAGAGGAAATAAAATTCAAGGTTTTTCTTTATAACCCATTTCTATACATTGAATTTAACCTAGATATAATAATCTATAAGGTTTTTTGACTGGATTTGTGTTATTGGCTCGTAACTTTGTTCTAAACTTGACTCATTCGACGAGTAGACTTTCGGGTTTTGAGGCTTTTACTTGAACTTTAACTATTCTCAGTCTTCTTTTCCTTCTTTATACATATGTCCTGTGTATATTCTATAGTACCCCAAGTGTTTGATATTTGAAGTATGAAATCTCGAGCACTTGATTACTCCTCTCATTTGCTCTTTTTCCTGAAAAGGAAAAACATACGGGATTCGGAGGTTCGATCATAGATGAAGATTGCTTAACCCATTTGAGTTGTTATCATAATAATTGTAACCCTAGACCGGGAATTTATATTTTTCCACGTGTCTTGCAGGTCGTGATTCATCACTTAGTATGGGTTAGCTTTTTGCCTATCATCTAAAATCATTAATAAAATTTTAACAATTCAAGAATAAAATTTTAAAATAATGGTGCCTGCCCGTGGGTACTTTTTTTCCTTTAAAAATAGTATCTCTTCATATGAACAACATTCCAATGTGAAGGTAAAATCTTGCCATCCATTGTTTCCAGCTCATATGCTCCCTTTCCTGCGATGTCGTGAATCTTATAAGGTCCTTCCCAAGTTGGAATTAACTTTCCCGCATTAGCCGCTCTCGTGGATTGAAAAACCTTCTTGAGTACGAAGTCCCCCATCTTGAAGTATCTTAGGCAAGATTTCCGATTATAATATCATTCCGTAACTTATTTTTATGCTTCCATTCTTATTAATGCAGTTTCCCTTCTTTGTTCAAGTAAATCTAGGCTTATTCGCATTTATTCTTCATTGGATTCCTCAGTCGCTTGTGTATATCTCGTGCTTGGCTTCCCTATCTCGACTGAGATCAAGGCTTCAGCTCCATATACCTGTGAAAATGGTGTTTCACCCGTACTTGTTTTTGTTGTTGTGTTGTAAGCCCATAAAAGACCAGGTAACACCTCTGGCCAATTGCCTTTGGATTCCTCCAATCGTTTCTTCAAATTGTTGATAATGACTTTATTCATTGATTCATCTTGTCCATTACCCACCGTATGGTAAGGCGTTGAAGTAATCCTTTTGATCTTCCAACTTTGAAAAAAATTTGTGATATGTGCGCCTATAAATTGCGGGTCGTTATCATATACGATTTCCTTTGGTACGCCGAATCGACATATGGTATTTTTGCCAAATGAAATCTCTGACCTCTTTTTCTCGTACCTGTTTAAAAGCACCTGCTTCCACCCACTTAGTAAAGTAATCTGTGAGTACTAGCAAAAATCTTACCTTGCATTTTGCTTGTGGTATTGGACCCACGATATCCATCCCCCACTTCGTAAAAGGCCATGGTGAAATAACCAGATGTAACATTTCTGCATGCATATTGTTATCGTATCTTTGGCACTTGTCACATTTAGCCACAAAATTTTCTGCTTCTTCTTCCATTTTGGGCCAATAATAGCATGTTCTAATCATGGTTTTCACCAAAGATCTTCCTCCCGGGTGACTGCCACAGTGACCCTCGTGACTTCTCTTATCACATAATCTGTTTGAGAAGGTTCGAGGCATCTTGCTAAAGGACCACCGAACATTTTACGATAAAGATTGCCTTACTTTAAATAGTACCGAGCAGCTTTTTTGTGAAGCGCATGAGCCTTTTTCTTATCTTCAAGGACAGTTCCATACTGTAAAAAAGTAACAATCTCGTTCCTCCAATCCCAAGTTAAAAAATGAAATTTACCTCTTTTTTGTCTTGATCGAGTATCGAGTGAGGGTATTTAGGTTGATCCGATGAAGGTAGAGGTAGTGCAAAGTTGGCCAGACCATTCTCATCTATAGAGATCCATGGTTTTCTCGGTTTGGCAGGTTACTACCATCGTTTTGTGGAGGGGTTTTCATTGATTGTAGCCCCTATGACCAGACTGACCCATAATGGTGCTCCGTTCCAACGGATGGAAGAGTGTGAGGCGAGCTTTCAGAATCTCAAGAAAGCTTTGACTACAGCCCCAGTTTTGATATTGCCTACAAGTTCGGGTTCTTATATAGTCTATTGTGATGCCTCGAGGATTGGCCTCGGAGCGATGTTGATGCAGGACGGTAAGCTGATTGCCTACGCATTTAGACAGTTGAAGGTACATGAGAAGAATAATTCAGTTCACGGCCTTGAGTTATCTACCATTGTTCACACCCTGAAGATTTGGCGCCATTATCGATACGGTTTTCTTTGTGAGATTTATACTGACCATTGGAGCTTGCAACACTTGTTCAAGAAAAAGGATCTAAATTTGCACCAGCGGAGGTGGTTAGAGTTGCTGAAGGACTATGATATCACTATTTTGTATCACCCGGGGAAGGCCAATATGGTGGCCGATGCTTTGAGTCGCTGGGCAGAGAGTTTAAATAGTTTGGCTTATCTACCAGCATTAGAGAGGCCTACGGCGATGGATGTTCAGGCCTTAGCCAGTCAGTTTGTGAGATTGGATCTTTCGGAGCCTAGTCGGGTTCTAGCTTGCATGGTTTCTTGGTCTTCCTTATTTGATCTTATCAGAGATCGGCAATATGATGAACCTCATTTTCTTATCCTCAAGGACAAGGTTCAGCATGGTGATGCCAGAGATGTGACCATTGGCGAGGATGGAGTATTGAGGATGCAGGGTCGATTCTGTGTACCCAATGTTGATGGGCTTTGGGCATTGATTCTAGAGGAGGCCCACAGTTCACGGCATTCCATTCATTCGGGTGCCTCAAAGATGTACCAAGAATTGAGGTAACACAATTGGTGGAGGTGGATGAAGAAAGATATAGTTGGGTTTGTAGCTCGGTGCCTCAACTGTCAGCAGGTGAAGTATGAGCACCAGAGACCGGGTGGGTTGCTTCAGCAGATAGAGATTCGGGAGTGGAAGAAGATGAAGAAAGAGATTCAGCAGATAGAGATTCAAAGATGTACCAAGATTTGAGGTAGCACAATTGGTAGAGGCGGATGAAGAAAGATATAGTTGGGTTTGTAGCTCGGTGCCTCAACTGTCAGCTGGTGAAGTATGAGCACCAGAGACCGGGTGGGTTGCTTCAGCAGATAGAGATTCGGGAGTGGAAGTGGGAGCAATCACCATAGATTTTGTAGTTGGGCTCCCGCAGACTTTGAGAAGTTTGATGCTATAGGGTGATTGTGGATCGACTGACCAAGTCCGCTCACTTTATTCCTGTGTGTACTACTTATCCTTCGAAGTGTTTGGCGGAGAGCTATATCCGAGAGATTGTTCGTCTGTATGGTATTCCAGTTTCCATCATTTCGGATAGCGGTACTCAGTTCACATCATGGTTCTAGAGGGTCGTTCAGCATGAGTTGGGTACTCGGGTAGAGTTGAGTAACACATTTTAACCTCATACGGACGGACAGTCCGCGCGCACTATTGAGATTCTTGAGGATATGCTCCGTGCATGTGTGATCGAGTTTGGATGGTCTTAGGATTAGTTCTTGCCATTGGCGAAGTTTCCATACAACAACAACTATCAGTCCAACATTTAGATAGCGTTGTATGAGGTTTATATGGTAGGTGGTGTAGATCTCCGATTGGTTGGTTCGAGCTGGGTGAGGCTAGATTATTGCGCACAAACTTAGTTTAGGATGCTTTGGAGAAGGTTAAGGTGATTCAGGATAGACTCCGTACAGCCCAGTCCAGACAGAAGAGTTATGCGGACCGGAAGGTTCATGATGTTTCCTATATGGTTGGAGAGCGGGTTCTACTTCGGGTTTTGCCTATGCATGGTGTTATGATATTTGGGAAGAAAGGGAAGTTGAGTCCGAGGTTTATTGGCCCTTTGAGATATTGAGGCGAGTTGGGGAGGTTGCTTATGAGCTTGTCTTACCTCCCAGCTTGGCAGGAGTTCATCTGGTATTTCATGTTTCGATGCTCCAAAGGTATCACGGTGATCCATCCACGTGTTGGATTTTAGTTCAGTCCAGTTGGACAAGGATATATCCTATGTTGAAGAGCTAGTAGCAATATTGGACAGGCATGTTATAAAGTTGAGGTCAAAGAACAATGCATCAGTGAAGGTTCAGTGGCGGGGTCAGGCGGTCGAGAAGGTGACCTGGGAGACCGAGCAGGATATGTGCAGTCATTACCCTCATCTTTTTCGCTACTTTAGGTATATCTCTATGCTCGTTCGAGGAAGAACGAATGTTTAAGTGTAGGAGGATGTCACAACCCGACCGATCGTCTTAAGAATTTATGCCATGATCCCCTTTTAACTGCTTTTCACGTGTTTATTTCTGCTATTTTGATTTTTCGAGATGTTTGGTTTTAAGTTTCGGTGAGTTTTAGGACACTTAGTCCCTAAATGAGATCTTAAGTGTTGGAAAGTAGACCACAGTTGTAACAATGTGAAGACGGCCTCGAAATGGAAATTCAATGGTTCCTTTAGCTCCGTTGGGTAATTTCGGGCTTAGGGGCGTGTTCAGATTGTGTTTTGGAAGTCCGTAGCTAATTTAGGCTTGAAATGTCGATAGTGGAATTTTTGAAGTTTCCGGTTCGATATTGAAATTTTGATCCGAGTGTCGGAATGGAATTCTGGAAGCTGGAGTAGCTCCATATTGTAGGGTAGGGCTGCACGCTGCAGCGGTGATACACTTATTTTGATTATGAGGCCGAGGGCCTGAGATTATACGCCACGAGCTGTCTTGATATTGATATGAGGTTGAGGACCTATTTATGATGCCAAGAGATGTCTTGGTGCTTGGGCCGTACGGGGCCCCTCCAGGAGTCTGCACACCCCCAGTGTGCGCGAGTACCCATTGTTATGTGAGATTGAGCCCGAGGGCTGGTATGGTTCTGAGATGTTGCCCGAGGGGCTGAACTGCTGATACTGTGCCCGAGGGGCGAACCTTATGTGTTTATCATTCTTATTTTCCTGTCATTTACTTGCTTAACTGTGTAGCTTGCCCGAGGGGTGAATTTTCTGTGTTTATCTGCACTAATTATTTTGCATTCATTTGCATAATTGTTGGAAAAAGTCATTTTTAAAGAAGTTTGAACTGAGTTAAAATGCTTTAAGAGTTTTTTCACAGCTTCATTGCTTTCTTATTGGTTTTGTACTGCTTCTATTCAACATATTGATGTACTTTTCATGATTTCCTATCACTCAGTCATTCGTTATAATTGTTACTCACTGAGTTGGAGTACTCACTTTACTCCCTGCACCTTGTGTGCAGATTCAGGTATTTATGCACCCGGTTGCAAATTCGATTGATTGGGGGCAGAATCATCGGAGTTTAGCAGGGTAGCTGCAGGCGTTCGCAGTATTGCTTTTCTCTCTCTTCATTTCATTAGTCTGTATTTGTACACTTCAGACTTTCAGTTGTGTAATGGTTGGAGGATGTTTTTCGACGGAGCCGCAAATTTCAAATGAGTTGGTATAGGAGCAGTCTTGGTACCAGAAATCGGTCAGCATTACCCGGTATCCGCCAAGCTCAGGTTCCCATGCACCAACAACATGGCCGAGTACGAAACCTGCATTTTGGGGCTCAAATTGGCAATCTACATGAACATTTAGGAACTATTAGTGATCGGAGACTCGGACCTACTCATACATCAGGTTCGAGAAGAATGGGCAACCAAGAATTCCAAGATACTCCCCTATCTACACCATGTACAGGAGTTGAGGAAAAGATTCAGGAAGACGGAATTCCAGCACGTTCCCAGAATACATAATGAGTTCGCCGACGCTTTAGCCACTTTATCATCTATGATCCAGCATCTAGATACAAACTTTATTGACTCCATCCAGGTCAAGATTCACGATCAACCGGCTTATTGTGCTCATGTTGAGGAAGAAGTCGATGGGAAACCTTGGTTCCATGACATCAAAGAGTATCTGACAATAGGAGAATACCCAAAGCTTTCCAATGCTACTCATAAACGCACCCTTAGGAGATTGTCCAACAACTTCTTTCATAGTGGAAGAATCCTGTATAGTAGGACTCCCGATCTGGGATTATTAAGATGTGTCGAGGCAAAAGAAGCGACCAAACTATTGGAGGAAGTGCACGCAGGGACCTGCGGGCCGCACATGAATGGTTTTGTCTTAGCAAAGAAGATACTCCGAGCAGGGTATTTTTGGATGACAATGGAAACGGACAACATCCAGTATGTCCGAAAATGCCACCGTTGTCAGATACATGTAGATATGATAAAAGTACCTCCAAACGAGCTTACTGCAACAAGATCACCATAGCCGTTCACCGCTTGGGGAATGGATGTTATTGGACCAATCGAACCAGTCACGTCGAACGGGCACAAGTTCATTTTAATGGCAATTGATTACTTTACCAAATGGGTTGAAGCAACATCATAAAAAGTAGTCACCAAGAAAGTAGTAATAGATTTCGTCCGTGATCGTATGGTTTGTCGGTTCGGGATTCCAGAATCAATCATCACCGATAATGGTTCCAATCTCAACAGCGACCTGATGAAGACAATGTGTGAAACATTCAGATTAAACATAAGAACTCTACATCTTATAGACCCCAGATGAATGGAGCTGTAGAAGCAGCCAATAAGAACATCAAGAAGATACTAAGGAAGATGATCGAAAAGCACAAGCAATGGCATGAGAAGTTGTCGTTCGCCTTATTGGGATGTTGTACCACGGTCCGCACATCAAGTGGGGCCACTCCCTACATGCTGGTCTATGGTACAGAGGCAGTCATCCCCGTCGAGGTAGAAATCCCCTCCTTGAGGGTCATACAAGAAGCAGAGTTAGATGATGCAGAATGGGTCAGAAGTCGCTACGATCAGTTAGCCCTCATCGACGGGAAGAGAATGAATGCTGTCTATCATGGTCAGTTATATCAGAACAGAATGTCCAGAGCCTTCAAGAAGAGAGTTAAGCCAAGGAAATTCACACCAGGACAGCTGGTATTGAAGAAAATATTTCCACATCAAGATGAAGCCAAAGGGAAATTCTCTCCCAATTGGCAGGGCCCGTACATGGTTCATCGGGTTCTAACTGGAGGAGCCTTTATTCTCCCAGAAATGGATGGAGAAGTCTGGCCGAAACCTATCAACTCAGACGCAGTGAAACGATACTACGTTTGATCGTATGCTTTTCTTTCATGATGTAATTTGAACTACGCCTGACTTGATTCCTGTTTAAGAGGGAATACATAGGCNCCCCCCCCCCCCCCCCCGCAATTGGAACTGGGGCAGAATTTTGAGGAGGACCCTCAAAATTATGGAATCGTTCCGCGTTCAGTTATCCAGCACAACCGTAAGCAGCTCCAGCCCAGTAAACTGGGGCAGAATTTTGAGGAGGACCCTCAAAATTTTGGAGCAAGCAAGGTCGCCACGTCTTGAACCACGTCGCAGTTGTTGGTTCATCCAAAATAAAATCATTTTTTATATATATACGTATCTACATTCACTAAGTCATGCATAAATATCATTTGCATCACCATCGTTTAGCAACTCTACCCCCATGATATACGACGCCAAGAGCCGGAGGATACGAACTAACCTCCCCTCTACAAAACTTACAATTTTTCTTTGGACGCAGGAATTTAGGCCACAAATCAAAGTATATTCACTCTTCAGAATCAAAACCCTCCAAAGGGTGACTATCCACACCCAACACTCCCCAGTAGTCCTAATATCGCAAACCGTCTACCAGCTAAGAAAACTTACTACTATTCGTTCTTTTACATTCCTGCATTTTGCATAAGGCTACTCTCTGCCTTCCGAGGTTAAGCTCTACCTCCATATTGCATAAGGCTATTATCTGCCTTTCGAGACTAATCTCTGTCTCCATCTGCATTTGCATAAGGCTACTCCCTCCCTTCCGAGGTTAAGCTCTACCTCCATATTGCATAAGGCTATTATTTGCCTTTCGAGACTAAGCTCTGTCTCCATCTACATTTTGCATAAGGCTACTCTCTACCTTCTAAGGCTAAGCTCTACCTACATCCTGCATAAGGCTATTATCTACCTTTCGATACTAAGCTCTGTCTCCACCTGCATTTTGCATAAGGCTACTCTCTGCCTTCCGAGGCTAAGCTCTACCTCCATATTGCATAAGGCTATTATCTGCCTTTAGAGACTAAGCTATGTCTCCATCTGCATTTTGCATAAGGTTACTCTCTGCCTTCCGAGGTTAAGCTCTACCTCCATATTGTATAAGGCTACTTATTTGCCTTTCGAGACTAAGCTTTGTCTCCATCTGCATTTTGCATAAGGCTACTCTCTACCTTCTGAGGCTAATCTCTACCTCCATCCTGCATAAGGCTATTATCTGCCTTTCGAGACTAATCTCTGTCTCCATCTGCATTTTGTATAAGGCTACTCTCTGCCTTCCGAGGCTAAGCTCTACCTCCATATTGCATAAGGCTATTTATCTGCCTTTCGAGACTAAGCTCTGTCTCCATCTACATTTTGCATAAGGCTAGTCTCTGCCTTCCGAGGTTAAGCTCTACCTCCATTTTGCATAAGGCTACTTATCTGCCTTTTAAGACTAAGCTTTATTTCCATCTGCATCGCATGAGGCTACCTATCTATTTTTCAAGACTAAGCATTGTCTCCCCCCTGCATGGCTGAAATATCACCGCTTTATTTTTTGACTGGCTGAAACATCGCTACCTGCATTTTAAATTCTCATTCGGCTGAAATATCGCCACCTGCTTCTTAAACTCCCGCTCGGCTGAAATATCACCACTTGCATTCTAAATTTACTCTCTAGCTGAAAGATCGCCACCCTTCACATTCATTTGGCTGAAAGATTGCCCCCTTCTCATGGGCTGAAAGATCGCCAACTCGTTCAAAGGCGTCATAGTTTAGAGGCACCATCTGCATAGCCCGAGAACATGATTTCATGGCCTGCGAACCCTTACTTTAAGCTTTTCATGGCCCAGGACATCATAGTCTGAGGATGTCATCCTAATCGTCCGAAGACAGCATTCATGGTCCAACGGGAACTTGCATCACACTTAAATTACGCAATATATACGCACATTACCCATTTGTAGGTACTCCGGCTGGCTCACAGCCATCTCAGCAGAAGCGACCCGCTCCAGTGCTCCGCAGCCTGTCCGATTCCAAGCACCCTCTCAGATCTAACCATCGCGTTCGTCTTTTCGAATTTCCATCGGCATATTCCGTCAATGGTTCCTGAACTACATATGGCCTGATTCCTATAAAATCAGGGATATGTAGGCAGCTCAGAAACTAAAGCACGGTCAAAATCCTTACACAATCGCCGTTTCCGGTCAAAATTGGCCATCTTATCTTTACCCGACAACTCTTTCATCCTCCTCGGGTAAAGATGGGCAGCTGTTGATACCCAATTTTTCCCTATATATTTTTATACTCAAAATACTTGCAAAATATCATGTATATGCATATACAAGCATCCCCAAAGGTTTTCGTATTTTTCCCAAATTTTTAAAGATTTTTAAAACCAATTTATGGCATATTTTGCACTATAAAAACCAATAGTTATTCCCAAAAAGTCGTCATTTTGGTGAATAATTTATTTTATTCTCACATTTACACAAAAATATAATTTACATGATTTTTACATAATTTTACAAGTCCATTTGGTATTTTTAACTAAAATTGCATGAAATTATAATTTTAGCCTGTTTCTCGATTTAATAGCATTTTAATCACAAAATCATTCCCAATATTTTTAAATTAATACTTACATATTGTTTATTAAATCAATATTTTTTAATTTGATTTTAAACAGCTTTTGCTATTTTTATAAATTCAAAATGGGAAAAGTGGCTATTTCAATTGTAGCCCATTTTACTTTCAATTATAGCCTGATTTGCACCCCAATCCACCCCCTAATTAAACGACCCAATTCTGTTTCCTACCCGACCCAGACCCGATTAAAACAAACCCGCCCGGACTCCATTTTAAATCGTGGCAGTTGATTGTTTTAATCAACGGTCCATATTTGCCCTTACCTTTTTTAACTCAGCCCAACCCCCAAACCCTAATCACTTCTCAAAAAACAGCCTCCTCTAAACTCTCATACTCTTAGATTCTCTCAAATCCTTTCTGAAACCCTAGCCCCTTTCCCACCGATTTCCACCGTATGTCACCGGAAACCATGGAATGTCAGGCCCTGGGTAGCCTGCAGTACTCACCCCCACGTGCCCTTATACTCCTTTTACTCGAAGATCCAAGGTCCGAACTTGAAGACCCTGGCTTAGAATCACTCCGATTCTAGTTCTATGGCCATCTCCAGCTCATCTCCGGCGTGTGCTAGCCTTGCGAGTTCATCTCCGACTCGGACCAGCCCTTTCCAGGCCTTTCTCATTTTTCTACGGTTTCTCTTAAACCCTAAGCCATTTTCGAGGTTTTCTTGTTTCTCTCTAGATCTACTTTAGATCCATGCTATTTCTGAGATTTTCAAAGTAGTTCTTACATCTTTTCCGATTTTTGCTTTCAAAACTGTTCGTCTTCTCGAACCTAGGGTTTCCTTGATTTTTTTACTTGTTCTACTGCAATTTCTTACTATATTTTTTACTTTTCTATAATTCCTAAGTGTTCTCACTATGGTTTCTGTGTATTTTCTTTACCGTATTTTCCTCCTAGGGTTTCTAGTGATTTCCTTTACTGTGTTTGCTTCTATGAAATGTTTAGATTCCTTGGATTTTCTAAGTTTATTTTGCCTGATTTTCTATGCTTTCGTCTTTGCATGTAATCCGTGGAGGAAACCCTAGATTTTGGGGGTTTTCAACCACTTATGTGCGATTGTTTTGCTTCTTGTGTTGTTTCCTGTTTGATTTCAAAAACCCTAATTTCTAAAAGCTCGTCTCATGTTCTCTGACTCTTGCTAAGCTTTGCAAGATCTTCTGGTTTCTCTCATGACTATGTTCTTCTACTTTTGATTGCATGACCACTCTGTTTGTTTAATTCTAGCCTCGTATGTTTAAAGTTAGGCACTCTTTATAGTCAGACCTTTCTCTTTAAAAAACAACCCTAATTTTGGGGATTGATTTCAGACCACCATTATGTGAGCTTATTTGATTCTTTCCTCGTCTAATTTGGACCAATTTTCTGACTTAATTCATTATTAAGTTCGAATCTTTAATTCCTTAATTTACTATGTGATAGTTTGATTTATTCTTACCTTATTTACCTAAACCGTGTATTTTCAAAAACTTCTCTTATGTATTTACCCTTTACTACACAATGTGTTCTTGATTTTCTTTCCTTAAATAAAAATTCTGCCCTCTCCTATTCAAATTCGAACTCCTTAATTAAAGGAGTTCCCTTCCCCTGATTGATTATGATTGATACTGAACTATTTCTTGCATTGCTTACCTGCCTGTTTTCAACTATAAATACTTCACCTCTTTTCTTTAAAAAAAAAGGAGGAACAACAGAGTTTTCAAAAAAGACACACACACTCAAAGCTCTCTTTTCTTTACTATTACTTGTGCTACTGTTCTGGCTAGCCGGCTGAAAGCCAAGGCTAGACTTTGGAATCTCTCTTGCTTTCCTCAAGTGTTTGCTGAAGATTCTCTAGTTGTTCTCTTGCTTTGTTTGTTCTGCTGTTTGAAAGTTGCAACTGGTATGTCTCCATAAGTTAATCATTCTCCACAACTATGTGTTTACTTCTCCTTCTTACATGTCCCTCACTATATGTTTAGCTTTCTTGCATTATGTAATCGTATTTTAGTCTGTCATGTTCTTTCTTCATGTTTCTGCACCTTTAAGTTCTATTGTGCTTTCTTTTCCTTGATGTTTTTCTATACATGCTTTTCCATGTGAACCCCTTCCCTTTGACCCCTTTATGTGTGAGTACTGTTCTAGGTTAAGGTAGCATCCCATTGCTATCCATGACCTGGGACCAGGTTCTCTTGGACCTTTACTCAAATCAGTCCCATTCCCTTCTCTCCCTTTATGTGTTGAGCCTTGACTAGGGTCTGGAAGTGTCCTAATCACCACCCAGGCCCCTGTCTGACTTCTAAAGTCTGCTCTTTATCTGTTTAAACCAAGTGGAGGGTCAGGGGTGTGCCAGTCTTACCCATGGCTGGGTATGACCACCCTTGGCTTTGGTTTTCCCCTAGTCCCCTCACTTTACACTTACTCTTAGTTCTTTAAGTTCTGCCCCCCTTTGGTAAGCCATGCTTTGGGACCCTAGAGTTCCCTCTGAACTTGGATGCCTAAGGGCTGGTAATTCCACACATTGCACTACTCTGTTACAACATTCAATCTTTAGAGTGTAAGCATTGCCTGGGCTTTTGAAAAACCCTTGCAACTTTACAACACTCTAAGAAGAAGGCCTTGGAATCTGGAATCCGGATTTGGTGAAATACATGTGTTGGATGTTGAAGGTTGCATTGAGCCTCCTCGGGTCTGACTTTAATTTTGATGTACTTATTTAGTCTTTTTCTCTCCAGTTTTGTAATAACTATGTAATGAAACTCGTGGAAAGCATTGGTAAAGGGTGTGGGATGGGTTTATTTTGCCTGCATAAGTCAAAGGGTATAAATCATGCATATAGGATGTTCTAATGCTTAACATCATCTAGTTGTCATGCCTATAGGTTTAATACTTATGCGTCACCTAGATAACCTGCCTATAGGGTTTTAATGTTTAATCATGTTACAAATCATTAGAGATCCTGCCTATAGGACTTTAACATCCGCCTAATCAATTGCATATAGAAACCATGTTTATAGGGAATGCATATGCATTAGGCAAACCATAGGGTAACTGAACGTTCGTCTATTTACCAACTCTCTAACAGGCTTTTAAAAATCCAACATAGATATCATGCCTATAGGATTCCGTCTCAACTTGTTTGATTCGTTTTAAACAATAAACAGTCCATTAACTGGCCTTAATGTCCCAATATATTGTTTTCAATAAAACTCTTGTAAACCAGTATGCTTTTAAGGTATTCAAATTTGCATCTTTTAAACATTCTGCCTAAAGGTTTTACTCAGTCCCTAAAATTATCTTTTAAAGATAGTCCTGTAACTCACTCTTTTCTTAAGACATTCCTGCCTCTAAAAAATCTTTCATAACTCTTCTGCATTTTTCCTACTCAAATAGTCTGCTGATTTCAAAACCATTTACAAATTTACTGCAGTCTTTACTTTCTTTTAAACTCTTATGCATTAAGACCTCAATAACTAACAAACCAGACCTGAGGGGCTCGATGCAGACTTTCTATCCAACTTTATGAGTTTGAACTGATTCGTCTGCCTCTTAATTTATTAACTTTAAAGACCAAATCAGTACGTGCAAGTCATGCTAAGCTAATTGTTGTTGTGATCAACGGGGTTTGTATAAGCCTTTGAGTGTTTGCTTTGTACCCCAACTTATTTGTTATTTATTTTGACTGAAGCCCTAGTAATTTTATCCTTTTAAACTCTATATATGCCTCCATCCCTTTCTCCCCTTTAGGATTAGAAGTCCAAATACCCCGGGACTAATAGGTCGGGACGGGTATTAGCATGCAATCAGTAAACGAGACTAATCGTGCTTGAATACCTTAACGGGATGGGAAGGGTAGAATATGGAGATGATGACGGTGCGCTAATATCATAGGCGACCCCTCTTTTGAGGAATATGTGCGGGGTATTGCACCGAATGATCCATATTATAGTTAAAACTAGGACCCTTTTTTTTCTTCGCTTTTTCGTTATTTAAATTAATATTCTCTTCAAAACTAAGCTCTCCTTTCACTTGTGCCTTTCTTCTTTCAAAATTGTCAACTTGTTTATATTTATTATATGCAAACTTTGCTTGTCTACTCCTACTCTTCTTAAAGTCACAATTAAGCAAGGTCGGGAACCACACTAGTGGATCTTGATGGGTGCCTAACACCTTCCCCTCGAGATAATCTCAAGCCCTTACCCGAACTCTGGTTTTCTTTTAAATCCTTCTTCTTTTCTCTAAAAGTGTCCTAATGCACTATAATCATTAGGTGGTGACTCTCCAAACTCCATAGCCCAAATTCCCCCAAAGGGGATAAAAGAATATTCCACCCATAATGTCGTAAACCTGATTTCTCCTTAGAAAAAAGGGGCGTCGACAGGCCCTATTGATTGTGAAGTTAGATTTGAAGAGTGAAATGAAAAGCAAAAAGTTTAAAGCATGATATGAGTTTTATTTGTGATTCATTCGTATCTTTTGTATTGACAGTATGTTTTATTTTAGTAGCTTGAAGTGTCGTATTATCTAGTTGAGTCTTGTTTTAGACAGTGAGTTTTGCTATTGTATTTAGCTTGGGGCCATTATGAAACTTGGGAAACAGTTTGTTTGGTTGAATCAGTAGTTTTAGACTCTATATTCGCTCCTTTAAATCCTATAATGTGGACTCCATTGGACATTCTCTGCTATGTAGTTCATTTAAATTGTTGGCACATGTTTGTGGTGTTTGGATGCTGCAATGTTCATGTAATTGGGTAGATGAATATTTCTTTCAAGATTAGTGTGTATAGAATCATGTTAAGAGAAAAGGAAATGGTCTAGTTTGCTCCAAAGGGTAAAAGCATGCACTGATTTACTGTGGAAAGGCATGTGAATGTGTTTAAACTTAGAAATGGTATTTGAAATTTAGAATGCTCAGTTAGTCGATTTAAGTGTGAATGCTAAAAAATGCAGCATGATTATCTAGTTAGTTAGTGTTTCAATACTTAAGACTCAGAAGTAATTGTCAGTTTAATTTTGTGGTTGTTCAGTGTCAATCTTGTAGGATCTGTTAATAGGAGACTCAGTTGAGGCTTAAATTCCCATGTCATTGCTTGAAGCCTTGATAGTTAAAGTTGTATATTGTATAGCTATCAAGTTGAACTTCCAATTGTGTGTCACCGTTAAAGATCTCATGAAATTGTCCATTAAATAGTTAAAAGGCTCATTTGAAAATCGATTACATATACATTGGTGTTTTGTTGATAGTTCTTTGGGTTCACATCAGCACCCTGTGATTTTTCAGACGCAACTTGGGTGCTTTAGGGATTCAAAGTCGAGTCCCTACTTGCTAATCTCAGGCTCCGGAAAGTCTTGGGCTCATCGTGGGCCTAAGTCTGAAGAGACTTGCAAAATTAGAATTATGTACTTTGGTATCATTTGGGCTTGTTTTGCTCTGTTGGCCCAGTTCCCTCGTTTGTTTGGTTGTTGAGGAAGTAATGTCTCTTTAGGTAATCACTTGTTTAATAAGACGCCTATTGGTAGCTAATTTAGTTCTAACTTTTAGCATAGAAGGTAATTTGAATTCCTTTAGGTTTTTCCTTAATTAACTAGACTCCTTAATATTAGAATCAAGGTGTGCCGTGCCAAATAAAATTTCAAAATTACATGGCCCTCGCTTAATTAATATTTTTATCCTTAGAAATCGATGCACGCTATTTAGTTGAATTTTCCATGTCCCTCGCAAACTTGAAAGTGCGTAGTTGCTTTAGGCGCGCTATTTAAAAATTACCTTCCTAAACTCGGGTGTGCATTTCATGTGACCCAAATCCAAATCTCAATAACGTTAAATAAAATGTGTCTCGAACTACGGGTGCATTTCATGTGGCGTGGTCCAAAGACGCATTTTAGATGACGTTAAAACCTTCTTTAAAATAATTAAAAGCGGTTAATAAGTTGTAATTGAACCATAGGCTAAAACATTTATTAAAATTAGATAATAGGCCAATTAATAGTGTAAGCGACCGTGCTAGAACCATGAAATTCGGGGAGTGCCTAACACCTTCCCTCGGGTTAACAGAATTCCTTATTCAGAATTTCTGGTTAGCAAACTTCAAAAGGAAAGTCGAAATTTCCTCGATTTGGGATTTAAAATAAACTGGTGACTTGGGACACCAAATAAACTATCCCAAGTGGCGACTCTAAATTTAATAAATAATCTCATTTCAAATAATGTCACTTAAATTGAAAACACTCCCTTGTACTACCTTCGGGTGTGTAAAAAGGAGGTATGACAGGCATGAATTGTTAAGTTTTTTATATGCATATTCAGGGTATAGTAAAATCAAAATGGATCCTCCAGATGAGGAAGAAACTTCATTTATAACGAACAAAGGGATTTACTGTTACAAAGTAATGCCATTTGGCTTCAAAAACGCTGGTGCCACATACCAAAGGTTGGTGACCAAAATGTTCCAAGAACATTTAGGGAAAACCATGAAAGTCTACATAGATGATATGCTGATTAAATCCCAAAAAACAAGGAATCATATACATCACCTGCCCGACACATTTCAAATTCTCCGTAAATTCAATATGAAGCTGAATCCCGAAAAATATGCATTTGGCGTTTTATCAGGCAAGTTTTTAGGTTTTCTTATTTCTAACCGTGGCATGAAGTAAATCCCGCACAGATTAAAGCTATTGAGGAAATTTCTGATATGCGTACAAGTAAGAAAGAGGTACAGAGACTGACAGGAAGAATTGCAGCCCTAGGAAGATTTATTTCCAATTCATCAGAAAAATGCTTTAAGTTCTTTTCAGCTCTTAAAAAGCAAGATCAGTTCGAATGGTGTGAAGAATGTCAACAAGCGCTCAAAAACCTGGAAGTATACTTGTCAAATCCACCGTTGCTCATAAAACCAAAAGATGGGGAAATGTTGCTTATCTACCCTGCTATTTCAGAGGTAGCAGTGAGTGCTGTTTTAGTTCGTGAAGACCAAGGTAAACAGTCTCCTATTTATTTTGTTAGCAAGTCATTATTAGATGTTGAGACATGGTATCCTCAGCTAGAAAAACTTTCACTTGCATTAATCATGGCATCTAGGAAATTAAGGCCTTATTTTCAATGCCACCCTATCTCTATAGTAACTACTTATCCTCTGCGTAATATACTACACAAACATGAGTTATCAAGCAGGTTAGCCAAGTGGGCCATAGAATTGAGTGAATATGACATCACATATCAACATAGAACTGTAATAAAGTTGCAGGTGTTAGCAGATTTTTTGTCATGACCCCGGTTCGCCCTCCGTGAACCACCATGACGACATCTAGTCTCTACGACTAGGTAAGCCTAAATTGTGGAAGAAATCCAAATTTGTGGAAGTAAAACAATTTAAAATAGGAATAAAGAAATAAACAGCGTTTAAAAATGCCGCTCGGCATACACAATATTTAACTCTCAAAACCAATACGTAAATCCAAGACCCGAAAACCCACGAATCACAAGCTAAGGATACTACATAGCTCTAACTCCAAAATGTCTAATAAAGAATAGAAATACAGAAGGTCTAATACTAAAAACAAGAATAGAAAGGGACTCCTCGATCTATGGACCGGGCAGATATACCTCGAAGTCACTAGAGCAGTCACCTCACGTCAAAGATGATAGGACTGAGTCAAAGTACCTGGATCTGCACATCAAAAGCATGCACAGAAAGGGCATGAGTACACCACATCGGTATTCAGTAAGTGCTAAGCCTAACCTCGGTTGAGTAGTGACGAGGAAGTTCGGGGCCCTACTGAGGTTAAATAAAAGATAAAGTTCGACAGTGTAGATCAGAGCAGTATAAATAAGTACAAGAGTAAAAGTAACACAGGATATAATGAACAATAACAACTATACAGAGGCAAGGTAAACACAGAAGGAAATACATCTCAACACTAACAATAACAATCGGGAATCTTCAAGGATACCATCCTATAGTCCCAATTATACATATCCAATAAGTCTCCCGGGATATCGTCCCGTAGTCCAGCTCATAGTACAGGGGAATCTACCGGAATCCCGTTTTGTAGTCCCAAATATAAATACCCAGTACTGGGGGAATCTACCGGTGTATTTTCGTAGTTCCATATAACTATGCAGGGGGATCTACCGGAATCCCACATCCATAGTCCCAAATGTAAACAGACAAGGGGGAGCTACCGGAATCCTACATCCGTAGTCCCAATGTAAATACACAGCAGCTACGGGAGAAATACTCAGAAATGTCAAACTTCATATTAAGGCAAACAAATAGTCTAGCCTAGCATGCTGCACAGAATTCAGGTAAAGCAGTTGAACATAAATGCGATTGAATCACTTAGACATGCTTTCCTAAGCTAACAACAGGCTTAATAGTGCAAGTAATACAAAAGGAAAAGAAAACATACTAGTAATTACTTAATGAAAATCGAAATTCCAACAATTAGAACATGTACGCATTTGTCACCCCACGTACAAGGCATTTGAATTATCAAATATATCAAATCCTAAGGGAAAAGTCCCCCACACAAGGTTAGGCAAGCCACTTACCTCGAACCAGCTCAAAATCAACCCGAAACTATGTCTTTGCCACGAGTACTCGACTCCAAATAGCCCAAATCTATTTAATTCAATTGCATATTGTAAATAACACTTCAAGTAACTGATTCTATAATTAAATTCTATGCTAATACGTGAAATTAGGTAAAATGACCAAAATACCCCTCAGGCCCATGTCTCGAAACTCGATAAAAATCACATCAACAGAATCCTTCTATTCCCACGAGTCCATACATACCAAGAATACTGAAATCGGAGTCCAAATGTCCCCTAAAATTCTCATTTTAAAGTCTCTTAATCTCAAGCCCTAATTCTTCAATTTTAGGCCTAGATTCCATGATTTACTAGATGGATTTCACATTAGAATCGAGTTTTAATACCAAGAATCTTACCTCCAAGTGATTCCCCTTCAATTCCTCTTAGATCCCCTTCAAAGAGCTCCAAAAACAATCAAAGATAGTGGAAATAAGCCCCAAAATTGCGGACAAGACGACCTTTTAAACCTTCTGCCCAGGCCTAAAATCCTTCTTCACGAACGCGGTCAAAGCCTCGCGTTCGGGAAGAACAAAATAATATTGACCAAAATCCCTCTTTTGCGATTGTGATCATCTAATCTCGAACGTGGTGCTTTGCTCAGACAGGCCTTTGCGATCGCGTTACCCCCGTCACGAACGCGATGAGTAAAATCCCCTGAAGCTCAGCTGCTCTTTTCTTCTATGCGAATGTGACACATCCCTCGAACGCGACACCATCCTGTGAATGTGATGCACAAACACTTAGCCCTTCGCAAACGCGAAGGCTTAAATTCCACCTTCCTCAATTGACTCTTGGCAAACGTGAGAGTCTACTCGCGAACGCGAAGAGTAAAATACCCGCAACAGCTAAAACCAAAATCTGCAACTTTTCTTTAACTTAAAATGGTTTGTTCAACCCTCTGAAACTCACCCAAGACACTTGGGACCCCAACCAAACATGCCAACAAATCCCGTAACCTCATTCAAACTTTTTCCAACCCTCAAAACTCCCAAAACAACATCAAAATACCAAAATTACATTGGATTCAAGCCTAAGAAATCAAAAAACTCTAAAAACACGCGTTCGATCAAAAAATCCATCAAACCTCGTCCGAAGGACCTGAAATTTTGCACACTAAGGTGATCTGCCAAAGCTTGTCCTTTGACTGCCTTCTGGGTAATATAAACGATGTCAAACTCACTCAACAGTATCTGCCATTTGGCGAGCTTGCCGGTAGGCATGGGCTTCTGAAAGATGTATTTCAATGGATCCATCCTGGATATGAGATAAGTGGTGTAAGCGTAGAAGTAATGCCTCAGTTTCTGAGCTACCCAGGTTAGAGCACAACAAGTGCGTTCTAATAAGGAATACCGAGCCTCGTACGGGGTGAACTTCTTGCTGAGGTAGTAGATGGCTTGCTTTTTTCTCCCTATTTCATCATGTTGTCCCAAAATACAACCAAACCATCATCATGAGTTGCAGTCATTCGTCGAGTGTTGCAAAGTTCCAAGGGTTTTTCAAAAGCCCAGGCAATGCTTACACTCTAAAGATTGAACATTGTAACAGAGTAGTGCAATGTGTGGAATTACCAGCCCTTAGGCATCCAAGTTCAGAGGGAATTCTAGGGTCCCAAAGCATGGCTTACCAAAGGGGGCAGAACTTAAAGAACTAAGAATAAGTGTAAAGTGAGGAGACTAGGGGAAAACCAAAGCAAAAAGTGGTCATACCCAGCCATGGGTAAGACTGGCACACCCCTAACCCTCCACTTGGTTTAAACAGAAAAAGAGCAGACTTTAGAAGTCAGACAGGGGCCTGGGTGGTGATTAGGACACTTCCAGACCCTAGTCAAGGCTCAAGACATAAAGGGGGAGAAGGGAATGGGACTAATTTGAGTAAAGGTCCATGAGAACCTGGTCCCAGGTCATGGATAGCAATGGGATGCTACATTAACCTAGAACAGTACTCACACATAAAGGGGTCAAAGGGAAGGGGTTCACATGGAAAAGCATGTATAGAAAAACATCAAGGAAAAGAAAGCACAATAGAACTTAAAGGTGCAGAAACATGAAGAAAGAACATAACAGATTAAAATACGATTACCTAATGCAAGAAAGCTAAACATATAGTGAGGGACATGTAAGAAGGAGAAGTAAACACATAGTTGTGGAGAATGTTTAACTTATGGAGACATACCAGTTGCAACTTTCAAATAGCAGAACAAACAAAGCAAGAGAACAATTTGAGAATCTTCAGCAAACACTTGAGGAAAGCAAGAGAGATTCCAAAGTCTAGCCTTGGCTTTCAGCCAGCTAGCCAGAACAGTAGAACAAGTAATAGTAAAGAAAATAGAGCTTTGAGTGTGTGTGTCTTTTTTGAAAACTTTGTTGTTCCTTTTTTTTTAAGAAAAGAGGTGAAGTATTTATAGTTGAAAACAGGCAGGTAAGCAAGGCAAGGAATAGTTCAGTATCAATCATAATCAATCAGGGAAAGGGAACTCCTTTAATTAAGGAGTTCGAATTTGAATAGGAGAGGGCAGAATTTTTATTTAAGGAAAGAAAATCAAGAACACATTGTGTAGTAAAGGGTAAATACATAAGAGAAGTTTCTGAAAATACATGGTTTAGGTAAATAAGGTAAGAATAAAATCAACTATCACATAGTAAATTAAGGAATTAAAGATACGAACTTAATAATGAATTAAGTCAGAAAATTGGTCCAAATTAGACGAGGAAAGAATCAAATAAGCTCACATAATGGTGGTCTGAAATCAATCCCCAAAATTAGGGTTGTTTTTGAAAGAGAAAGGTCTGACTATAAAGAGTGCCTAACTTTAAACATACGAGGCTAGAAATAAAAAACAGAGTGGTCATGCAATCAAAAGTAGAAGAACATAGTCATGAGAGAAACCAGAAGATGTTGCAAAGCTTAGCAAAAGTCAGAGAACATGAGACGAGCTTTTAGAAATTAAGGTTTTTGAAATCAAACAGGAAACAACACAAGAAGCAAAACAATCGCACATAAGTGGTTGAAAAACCCCAAAATCTAGGTTTTCCTCCACGGATTACATGCAAAGACGAAAGCATAGAAAATCAGGCAAAAATAAACTTAGAAAATCCAAGGAATCTAAACATTTCATGGTCACAGTAAAGGAAATCACTAAAAACCCTAGGAGGAAAATACGGTAAAGAAAATACACAGAAACCATAGTGAGAACACTTAGGAATTATAGCAAAGTAAAAAATATAGTAAGAAATTGCAGTAGAACAAGTAAAAAATCAAGGAAACCCTAGGCTCGAGAAGACGAACAATTTTGAAAGCAAAAATCAGAAAAGATGTAAGAACTACTTTGAAAATCTCAGAAATAGCATGGATCTAAAGTAGATCTAGAGAGAAACAAGAAAACCTCGAAAATGGCTTAGGGTTTAAGAGAAACCGTAGAAAAATGAGAAAGGCCTGGAAAGGGCTGGTCCGAGTCGGAGATGAACTGGCAAGGCTAGGACACGCCGGAGATGAGCTGGAGATGGCCATAGAACTAGAATCGGAGGGATTCTAAGCCAGGGTCTTCAAGTTCGGACCTTGGATCTTCGAGTAAAAGGAGTATAAGGGCACGTGGGGGTGAGTACAGGCTACCCAGGGCCTGAGATTCCATGGTTTCCGGTGACATATGGTGGAAATCGGTGGGAAAGGGGCTAGGGTTTCGGAGAGGATTTGAGAGAATCTGAGAGGATGAGAGTTTAGAAGCGGCTGTTTTGTGAGAAGTGATTAGGGTTTGGGGGTTGGGCTGAGTTAAAAAAGGTAAGGGCAAACGTGGACCGTTGATTAAAACAATCAACGGTCACGATTTAAAATGGAGTCCGGGTGGGTTTGTTTTAATAGGGTCTGGGTCGGGTAGGAAACAGAATTGGGTCGTTTAATTAGGGGGTGGATTGGGGTGCAAATCAGGCTATAATTAAAAGTAAAATGGGCTACAATTGAAATAGCCACTTTTTCCATTTTGAATTTATAAAAATAGTAAAAGCTGTTTAAAATCAAATTAAAAAATATTGATTTAATAAACAATATGTAAGTATTAATTTAAAAATATTGGGAATGATTTTGTGATTAAAAATGCTATTAAATCGAGAAATAGGCTAAAATTGCAATTTTAATTTAAAAATACCAAATGGACTTGTACAATTATGTAAAAATCATGTAAATTATATTTTTACGTAAATGTGAGAATAAAATAAATTATTCAGTAAAATAATGAGTTTTTGGGAATAACTATTGATTTTTATAGTGCAAAATAGGCCATAAATTGGTTTTAAAAATCTTTAAAAATTTAGAAAATATACCAAAACCTTTGGGGATGCTTGTATATGCATATACATGCTATTTTGAAAGTATTTTGAGAATAAAAATACATAAGAAAAAATTGGCTATCAACAGGGCCTAAGAGTGTATACCTAAATATCGAAAGAGAAAAAGAAAAGATGAAGAATCAGCAAAGAGTCAACAACAGCAAACAACCTAAAACCCAACAATGAAACAGTGTCTCCAAGAACTAAAAGCTTCAAACCAAGTCTTCAAGTCCCCAAAATCAAACCATTTTTAAACCAGGTGTAGGAATTTGGGGTTTCTCAGAGAGTTCAGCTAACAAGGAAGACCGAAAATCCTAAATTAAATAGAATTTGAGTTGTTTTTAACAAAGAAATGTGGAGAATTCATTGTTACTTCAGAATTGTTCTCAAAAACTCAGCCGTTCAGTTTTCAGGATTTTTCTTCTCTAATTTTTCTCTCTCTTAAAGCTTCAAGTAATGATGCCTTTATAGGCAAGCTTCTAGGGCAGCCCTAAGGAATTAGTTTTTACACTTAAAACCTTTTGGAATTCTCATTTTTGCTTAGACACCCTTAATTCAGAAGGCAAGCTTTCGAATTAACCCCAATCCCAGCTTCCTAGAAGCTTCCCTAGTCTGTTACTAAAATATTTTCTATGCCAATTACTCAGAATATCCCTTAAACCCTGCTAATTACAAAAAATCACGTGTCTGTTTGACCCAATTGCTTAGCCCAAATCTGACTTACAAAGAAAATCCATTTGAATCCTTTCTTTCTAGGCCTTTGATTTTAAAGAACCAAGTTCAAATTCATAATACCTAAATGGACTCGACCCAAAAGAAAAAGAAAACAGAAATCCTTTGATCCAAAACTAACATGAAAGAAAAGGAAAAGAAGAAGGCTGATTAACACTAAATAATAGAAAACCTAAAACTAATAACAGAAATTTGCTAAGAGCCTACACATGCAATCAAAAGAAGTCTGTTAACAGACTAAAAAGGAAAATGAAAAGAAGAGGACAGAAAACGATGACGATGAGAAACAAAGAATGAGAATGAAAAAGAAAAAAGAAAAGAGATTACCTAACGGAGTACATGAAAGGCATGGCGTGGAGAAAATTCTTTGAACGGCCCATTTTTATTTTGATTTCGTACCAAAATTGGTGTTCCTCGCTGGTTCTCTCCAAAAACCAAAGAGAATCATCAATTTAGGCCCTAAACGATCTTTGAAGCTTGAGGGAATCAAAAGATTTTATGTTGTCATTTGTTCCTGTATCCTTAGATCTAAGATGGGTTCAATTTCGTGATGATTCGATAATCGTGGATGGTTGATTAGGATGCAAGGAGGGGTTATGTTTGTATGGCTGGATTTTGATGGTGCTTGGAGCTCCAGCGTCGGCCGGAGATGGTGAAAAAGCTCAGGGTGGCGGGTCTTGGGTTGAAGGTTAAGGGGAAGGGTCGAAGTACATAGATACAAGGTTATTTGGACAATTATATCAAAGAAATTAATGGCCAGATCTAGCATTTACTGTACGACGTCGTTTTGATTTTTGGGATAAGGAGGACTAGACTGGGTAAAACAACGGATCCTGGGCCAATTTCGACGGGCTTCAGTGTAGAATTTTTGGGTTTGGGGAGAATTTAAATGGGTTTTAGCCCAATTCAGACTCTTCTGTTTGTTTTCCTTTCTCTTTCAATTCAATTTTCTTTTTATTTTCAAACTCTTTTAATTTCTTTCAAATTAAAATATAAAACAAAACTAACACTAATTCCTAAATCAATTTAGTCTTACTGCATTGAATCTATTAACTCTAACTAATAATTACCACAATGAATTAAAATCCAAATTAAAGGAAAAACTACCAAAATTCAAAACTAAAATTAAATAGTGCAAAAAAAAGTTATTTTTTGTCATTTTTCCATTTTTATAAAACAAACTATTTTACCAATTAATCTAAAAATATAAAATTAAATCCTAAATACAAATTCAATATATTTTTGTATTTTTCATGAATTAAATAAAATCAAACATGCGCAAACAAATGCAAGCAATTAGCAAAAATCTAGAAAAAGCTACGAATTTGCAAATAATGGGGAAAAAATTATTTTTCTTGAATCTAAGGGAGTAATTCATATAGAGGAAAAATTACGTGCACACAGCTACCCCTCTTTGCTCGGAAACACAGAGAGTTTTCGTGCAAAGATAAAATGAGCGGATACGAGTGATTTTTGCCCGCTTGAATACTCCGTTGGAAGCATTTTTGAAAGATTTGACCGCACCCTGCTTCCGAGGTTGCCTATATATCATGGGCTATAGAGGAATCAGGTCAGTATAGTTTGGAAAGTTTTAGTAGCTGGGACTATCGGAAAGCTGCAATTTCACTATTGTTGCGGCTGCTATTGCTTGCTGAACTCCTTAATACACCAAAAATGGAAAATAAAAAGCTAAACTAGCTAAACCTATCAGCTACGAGTTACAAGATTCCTATCTATAAATCTCTTGAAGCTTGATCTTGAATCTTGGCTAGTTCTTGCTGTGGACTCTGATCTGAATCTTGATACTCGTCAGCTATAGGTACTGGTTCTTTCTTCAACTTTGGATCAAGGCGGGACATGCGAAGCTTGTGACTTCAATCATAGCTTGAGCAGTCTGCATCCTTCTCCATTTCTGCACTTTGAGTTTACTTCTCTTTTTTTTTATTCTTTTCTTTATTTTTTGATTAAGACTCATTCTTTTGGTCATCTCGAATCATGTGCCTCAAGGTCAAAGCTGCTCAAATAGCAAAACAAACAAACGAACGAAATTCTTCTATCCCAATTTTCACTAGAAAAATTTCGTAGGTTATTTGTAACAAAAGTTTGAACTATTTTTTTTTTGAAAGCAATAAAATAAGGATTGTGTCTGTTTAGGAGGAAAAGATTAGGTAATGGAGCCTTATATCTAAAATAACAACTCAGGGATTGGAGCCCTAATGTTGGTAAAAAAGGCGACTAGGGAAATGGAGACCCTATGTCTAAAAATCTCAACTTGGGGATTGGAGCCCTAATGCTGGTAAAAATGCGAATAGGGAATGGTGGCCCTATGTCTAAAATCTCAACTCAGGGATTGGAGCCGTAATGTTGGTAAAAAGGCGACTAGGGAATGGAGGTCCTATGTCTAAAAATCTCAACTCAGGGATTGGAGACCTAATGTTGGTAAAAAAGGCGACTAGGGAATGGAGGCTCTATGTCTAAAACTCTCAACTCAGGGATTGGAGCCCTAACGTTGGTAAAAAGGCGACTAGGGATTGGAGGCCCTATGTCTAAAATCTCAACTAAGGGATTGAAGCCCTAATGTTTATAAAAAGGCGACTAGGTAATGGAGGCCCTATGTCTAAAATCTCAAATCAGGGATTGGAGCCCTAATGTTGGTAAAAAGGCGACTAAGGAATGGAGGCCCTATGTCTAAAATCTCAATTCAGGGATCGGAGCCCTAATGTTGGCAAAGCGTAAAAAAATGATATTGGGGATTCTGAACTATCATTTTTGTTGATTTTCTTTTTTTTTAATTTCATTTTTCATTTCATTTTTTAATAAAATGTAGGAAATAACTTGGAGGAAACTTCCCTTTTTGGATTGATTACTTGCTGCAAAGCTGTTTCAAGCTCTGGCGCATTTTTTCCTTTTTGGTTGCACCTGCTTCTTGCACAGTTGCTTTGGATCGCACATGTTTTAATTTTTCAAACAAAGAACAATTGTTAGTTTGAAACGGTTGTTGGTTTTGTGTCTTTGATTGTTTTTTACCACTTGATCTCGCCCCAACTCTTTTGGTGGGAACCTCTGCTGCTTGTTAGCTTTTCTGACGATTGATCTCTCTCCTGAAACTGAGGAAATCAACTTTATTCCGGCTCTGGGCTTTGACTTTTGGATTTCTTTTCATTTTCAATAACTTTGATTTCAAAGAATCGGCCATCATGGCCAGTCAGGATCGACTTGATGCACCCGTTGAGGCTGGGTACTTTCTTTGGACTTGGCTTTTATTAAGCAAAGCCCTGTAAAACCAATCTTGCCACCTTTTCTTTGTTTTGGTATGACTGAACCTCAAAAAGAGGCTGCCTATGTATCCTTTCCGAATCATATCGATCATAGTTCAGGGAAATCATTTTGTTTTTGGTTTTGTGTCTTTTTTTCTCTATTTTGTTTCTATTTTCTTCTTTTTCTCTTTTTTTGTTACAAACATCCTTGAGTTCCAAAGAGGGTAATGAAAGAAAGGTAACGGTCTCAAAGTGTTAGAAAAGGGTTGGAGTGTTTGGGGTAGCAAGAATGAAAGCCTTCATCATCCCAATCGGATGATGTTGTCACTGTAGAAAGACTAGACATAGTACCTTTTGACTACATCTGCATTTACAGCTACTTCGGGATCATTTCCTTCAATATCTCCCAAGTACAATGTCCCTCTTGGCAATATTTTTTTGATGATGTATGGGCCTTTCCAGTTAGGAGAAAATTTTACTTTTCCTTGTTGATGATGGGAAAGAATATGCCTTAAAACGAGTTGCCACACTTTAAAATTTCTAGGCCGAACTTTCTTATTGTAGGCACAGGCCATTCTTTGTTCGTATAACTACCCGTGGCAGACTGCGGCCATTCACTTTTCATCGATCAGGGTTAACCGTTCCAAATGGGTTTTGACCCACTCACTGTCTTCAATTTCAGCTTCAACAATGATCCGCAATGAATGGATTTCAACTTCTGCGGGTACTACGGCTCCAGTGCCATAAACCAAAAGATATGGGGTTTCTCCTACTGATGTGTGCACAGTAGTGTGATATCCCAACAATGCAAAAGACAACTTTTCATGCCACTGCCTGGAACTTTGAATCAACTTTCTCAAAATCCTTTTGATGTTCTTGTTCGCTGCTTCGACAACACAATTGGCTTTGGGATGATAAGGAGTAGAGTTCCGATGCATTATCTTGAATTGTTCGCATATCTCCCTCATCAAATAACTATTAAAATTCATAGCATTATCCGTAATGATAGTTGCAGGAATACCAAAACGGCAAATGAGGTTGGAATGCACGAAGTCTACTACAACTTTCTTGGTTACAGACTTGAGAGTAATTGTTTCGACCCACTTTGTGAAGTACTCGATAGCGACCAATATGAATCTATGTCCATTTTAATCTTTCGACTCAATCGATCCAATGATGTACATGCCCCAGGCAACAAATGGCCAAGGTGCCAACATAGGATGCAATTCTGTAGGCGGGGCATGAATCAAGTCATCGTGCACCTGACATTGATGACATTTCTGGACAAAGATGAAGCAGTCTTTTTCCATAGTCATCCAGTAATAACCCGCTCGAAGGATTTTCTTTGTCAAAACATACCCGTTCATGTGGGGTCTGCACACTCTTGCGTGCATTTCATACATGATTCTTCCGGCCTTTTTGACGTCAACACATCTTAACAAGTTGAGATCCAGAGTCCTTTTGTACAAGACATCACCATTCAGGAAAAAACCACTTGCGTGTCATCTAATGGTTATCTTTTGGTCTCCACTGGCTTGCTCGGGTTATTCTTTAGTTTTTAGAAATCTTTTGATGTCATGATATCATGGCTGAACAGTTGGTTCTGCCTCAACCGCATTACAATAGTCGTGCCTTTCCCAGATTTAGATTTCCAAAGGATCAATGTGGGCTTTGCCTGGATATGGCAGCATCGAGGCTAAAGTGGCAAGTGCATTAGCTAGTTCATTGTGACAACGAGGGATGTACCTGAACTTTATTGACTTGAATCGCTTGATGAGATCTTCCACACGTTGCCAGTAGGGAATAAGTTTGACATCTTGAGTCTCCCATTCTCCTTGATCTTGTCAGATAATCATATCTGAATCTCCCATGATTAATAATTCTTCGACATCTTGGTTGATTGCCATGTTTAAACCCATAATGCAGGCTTCATACTCGGCAGTGTTGTTTGTGTAGAAAAATTGAAGCCGAGCTATGGCTGGATAATGCTGACCAGTGGGTGAGATCAAAATTGCCCCAATTCCAACACCTTTTGCATTTACTGCTCCATCGAAAAACATTTTCCAAGCATTAATGTCTTTGGATATTTCCTTGACTGAATTTACCTCTTCATCCGGGAAGTAGGTGCTCAAAGGTTGGTATTCATCATCAACCGGGTTTTCAACCAAATGATCTGCTAAAGCCTGGGCTTTCATTGCCATGCGGGTGACATAGAATATGTCAAATTCAATGAGCAGGATCTGCCATTTTGCTGACCTTCCCGTGGGCATTGGTTTTTGGAATATGTATTTCAATGGATCCAACCTGGTTATGAGGTAAGTGGTGTAGGCTTGCAGATAATGCCTCATCTTCTGAGCGACCTAGGTTAAAGCACAACAAGTTCTTTCACACAACATATACTTAGCTTCATAACTGGTAAACTTCTTACTCAGATAGTCGATTGCCTGTTCTTTCTTTCCGGTCACATCATGTTACCTGAGGACACAGCCAAAAGAATTTTCCAAGACTGTCAGATACAAGAACAGAGGCCTCCCTAGGTCAAGCGGGACCAAGACTGGCAGATTAGACATATATTCTTTGATTTTATCAAAAGCTTCTTGACATTCATTTGTCCATTTGCTTGCCACATCTTTCTTCAGCAACTTGAATATGGGTTCACACATGGATGTCAATTGGGCAATGAACCGGCTGATATAGTTCAATCTGCCTAATAAGCTCATCACATCCTTCTTGGCTCTCGGAGGAGGCAAATCTTGAATAGACTTTATCTTTGTGGGGTCTAATTTTATGCCCCTTCGACTGACTATGAATCTCAAGAGTTTGCCAGCCGGTAGCCCAAATGCACACTTGGTTGGGTTTAGCTTCAAATCATATTTGCGTATCCGCTCAAAGAATTTCCTCAAGTCCCGAACATGGTCGTCCTGAGTCTTGGATTTGATAATCACATCATCCACATACACCTCTATCTCTTGGTGCATCATATCATGAAAAATGGCAGTCATGGCCCTCATGTAGGTTGCCCCGGTATTTTTCAAACCAAACGGCATGACCCTATAACAGTATGTGCCCCAAGGTGTGGTAAAATCTGTCTTTTCTGCATCCTCTTCATCAATCAACACCTAGTGATATCATGCATAACAATCCACGAAGGACTGTATCTCATGTTTGGTGTAGTTATCAACAAGGATGTGGATGTTCGGAAACGAAAAATTATCCTTAGGACTTGCTTTGTTCAGATCTCTATAATCCAAACACACTCAGGTTTTTCCGTCTTTCTTTGGCACTTGAACTACATTGGCTAGCCATGTGGTGTACCGAACAACTGGGATAACCCCCTCTTTCAACTGTTTTGTGACCTCTTCTTTAATCTTATCACTGATATCAGTTTTAAATTTTCTTTTGCTTTTGCTGGACAGGGGGATAATCGGGGTAAGTTGGCAACTTGTGAACCACCAAATCAACACTGAGTCCTGGCATGTCGTCATATGATCAAGAAAACACATCTTTGAACTCAAACAAGAGTTGGATTAATGCATCCCGGGCTTTTCCATATGTGTGAATGCTTATCTTGGTTTCCCTGATTTCTTCAGAACTACCTAAATTAACCGGCTCAGCATCATTTAAGTTTGTCTTAGGTTTATTCTCAAATTACTCCAATTCTCGATTTATTTCCCTAAAAGCCTCTTCTTCATCATATTCCGATTCTTGGTTCATTATTTCACAGTTAGACAATGTGTTTGGTTTTGGGCATGAAGTCCGCAAGCATGTCATGTTATTTAAAGCCGTATTATAAGAACTGAAAAAGAAATAAAAGAGAAAATAACAAAATTAGAAAGAATAATAAAAAAATGAATGATGAAATATTGATTTCATTTCTTTGAATTTGAATATAACATGGTTTACATTGGAATTTAAAAAGATAGGAAACTAAAGAAAACATCCGAGTTACAACCTGGAATAACTCGTGATTCAATAAAGTGACAAGACTAGTCTACCGGGACTCCCGCCTGGTTGGGAATGGCATAGCCTTTCAACTCTGCAGCTTGGCATTAGGTCCCATATACAGCACCTCAGCGGTGCTTGAGCCTTCCCCTTGTTGGACCATGTGGGTTTCATACAGTATCTTCCTCATAGCCCACAGATTTCTTCAATTTCTTCGGCCGTAAAGGCCTCATCTTCCTTTTCCTCATTTTATTTAGGCTTGACAAATGTTCTATACAGATGGGGAACTGGCTGAGGAAAGACCCAACCATCGTTCTTTCTTTCATCTGGCCATTATACATCAGCTGGCGTGGGTCGGAAGCCTATCCCAAAGAACTTCTCACTGGCAGTCAGGGTGATAGGTTCAGCTATTCCTTGCAATGATTTCCCAAGTCCATTAGTTTGTAACCATTCCTGATCATTTCTTTGGCAACCATGATTGATGCATTTGAAAGGAATGGTTGAGGGCAAGGGTTTCCTTTTTCACACTGGTCTGCAACTACAATCTCAAAAGCTTGATAGACTATGTTTTCACTCCCATCTCTTGCTTCAAGACACGGGACTGATGGGTCCCGATAGATGGACAACTCATCCTCTCCGTGAACTACGATCTCTTAATATTCATGATCAAATTTCACCATCTGGTGGAGAGTAGAAGGCACATCCCCTACTGAGTGGATCCACGGCCTTCCCAAGATAAAATTGTAGGAAGTATCCATGTCCAAAACCTGGAAGGTCACTTCGAAGTCTACTGGGCCGATAGTCAGGATCAGATCAATCTCGCCTATTGTGTCCCTCTTTATGCCGTCAAAGGCACGCACACAAAACGTTGTTAGGTTTGATTCTCTCAGTACCGTTTTCCATACATTACAGAGTTGAGAGTGGGAAAATATCTATCCCAGAACTGCCATCTAGCATGACCCTTTTCACGTAATACCGCATTTCACTGTCAGGTGAAGGGCTTTGTTGTGTACGGCCCCTTCCGGGGGCAGATCATTCTTGCTGAAAGAATTTTGGTTGATTGCAAAAAACCTCTCTGCCATCCTCTCCAACTGGCAGAAAAAGGAAATAATAACTTGATTAAGTTCAAGACAACAACAAGACATGCGCCAGATCATGCCGAGGTCGATGGCCCGCTCAAACAGAAATATAAATTATGCATTGCCGAGGGTTGAGCGGCCCGTACCATATATGCATCTATTTAATCTGCCGAGGCATTCGGCCCGTTCCAAAAATAAACACATACCCTACTCGCGGATCATGCATGCGACGCAGGTACACATAAGAATACATGCTCAATCAGTCAAATAAGAACTTATCGGGGAATATTTATTCAATAAAACCAATTCTCCCATAACAATTTAAGAAATGAAGTTTAATCCTTTTATAAATTCACTTACTAATTCGATGTGAGTTAAGAAATTCAAGCTACCATAGGTTCACAATTAATCCACGTACAATATGTTTTTGGGTCCTAACTACCCGGACAATAGCATAATAGTAGCTACGCATGGACTCTCGTCACCTCATACGTACGTAGCCCCCATAAATAGGATCATATAATCAATTACCTCGCCTATGGGGTAAATTCCCCCTCACAAGATTAGAAAGGAGACTCACCTCACTCCGAAGACTAATAACCGGCATTTCTACATTCTTCCGAAGACTTGCACCAACGCACAATGCTCCAAAACTAGCCAATTAACGACAAAATAATGAGAACATGCTCAATTACTTGTTAACAATTCAAATTATACAAATTCCCAACTATGCTTAGTGAAATGACAAAAATGACCTCGGGCCCACGTGCCTGGATTCCAAAATTTCTCGAAGATAAAGTTTACCCATGACCTCACGAACTCAAATATATGATTTTATCTTAATTCCCTACTCAAAATCATGGTCAAAATCCAAGAACACTAATTTCCTAGGACTTCCTCTAACCCTCAATTTTCTACCTATTTTCATACTAAAATCCATACATAATTAATGTATTTAACTCAAAAGTGATGGGGATAACTTACCTTAACATTGATGACAAAATTCCTCTCTTGAAGCTCCCTAATAATCGCCCAAGCCATGAAGAAATGGGAAAAATGAACTCAACCCACGATTTAAATCAACCTTACTGGTCCAGCAATTTTCGCTTCTGCGGAAACAATCCCGCTTCCGCGGTCCCGCTTTTGCAGAAATTATTTCGCTTCTGAGGTCCCTGGGCTTCAGCCCATTTTTGCTTCTGCGATAACCAACTGCTTCTGCGATTTCGCATCAGCGGATCAATGGCCGCTTCTGCGGTCCTGGCTGCCCCTCACACTCGACCGCTTCTGCGGCTTCCTCCTCGCTTCTGCAGGGCCGCTTCTGTGGTCCCATTTCCGCAGAAGCAGAAATACCAGATACTAACTGCTTCAATTCTTCTTAAATTATAAGTTTCGATCCGTTAACCAGCCGAAATCCACCCGAGGCCCCCGGGACCCTAACCAATCATACCAACCAATTCCAAAACACATTATGGACCTACTCGAGGCCTCAAATCACATCAAACAATGCTAAAATCATCAATCGACCTCTAATTCAAGCTTTATGAACTTTGAACTTTCCAACTTCTATTTCCAATGTTTAAACTTATCAAATCATGTCCGATTGACCTCAAATTTTGCACACAAGTCCTATTTTACATTACCAACCTACTGCAATTTTTAGAATCGGATTCCGACCCCGATATCAAAAAGTCCACTTCCGGTCAAACTTCTCAAAACCTTCAATTTCTATCTTTAGCCAAATGGCTTCAAAATGACCTACGGACCTCCGAATTCACTTCCGATCGTGCTCCCAACTCCAAAATCACCATACGGAGCTACTCCCAGTCTCGAAATTCCAAACGGACATCGATAACATTGAAATGCACTCCAAGCCAAACTTAATAAATTTCTTCCAAAATGCTAACTTCCACAATAGGCGCCAAAACGCTCTCGGGTTATCCAAAACCCGAACCGGGCATACTCCCAAGTCCGATATCATCATACGAACCTACTGGAACATTCATATCCCGATTCTGAGGTCGTTTACTCAAAAATCCAATCCTAGTTCATTCTTTCAACTTTAAGCTTCTCAAATGAGAATTTTCATTTAAATTTAACTCTGATCTTCCTGAATTTAAATTACGACCATGCGAACAAGTCATAATACCTGAAATGAAGTTGTTCATTGCCTCTGACTGGTGAACGGAGCGCTAGTACTTAAAACGATCGGTCGGATCGTTACACCTCTCTTTTTCAGCACTCACTGGCTTTTTAGGTGGAAAACGCTTCTGTGTGGAATTATTCACTTCCTCCAGATTGAAGTACTTCTCAGTCGGGTTATTTTATTGAACTTCTCCCGAGATTTATTTGACCTTATAAGTTACCACCGCTTTTTTATAGTTCCATGGAACGGTTGTGGGATCTGTCATAGGCCTTTGCAGTGCACGGCCAATAACGACGATCTTACTCAGCCTTGGTCGAATCATTTGCCCCCGCACCACGTAGGTCCCTTTGGGTACATACATTTGGGATCCTTTGTTGAGCTCAACCCTTTGATAAGGGCTTAATGACATCTATTATTACTTGCGGCCTTGAGGAATAAAGAGAACGACATCTTTGGAGGGTGCTGCCTCATTTTCACCTTCCACTTTCTTTTCCATCTTCTGAGGAGTGGTTTTGCTTTTCTTTTCTCCCTTGTCTTATTTTGGGATAGCCTTTGGCCTCTTTTCCATATCAGTTATAGCAATGATGGCTTTAGAGCTGGGTCAAACTCTTTGTCTTCACAAATCATCCCAATAATTGGCTTGTTGTTGTGAGCTGGTAATGGATTGTTGGTTACACTAGGAATGTCTTCGTCATTTAGCACGATTCTCTTTTGTTCTATCAGGTTCTTCACAGCCCTCTTCAGGGTCCAACAATCATCTGTATTATGCCCTTTTTCCCCTGAATGGTAGGTGCATCGAGTATCAGCTCTGTAAGCGGGCGATGCTGGATTCTGCCTGGTTTGGGGAACCGGCTACAACAAACCCATCTGAACAAGTTTGGGAACAGGCTGAAATAGGATTCACCGATGGGTGTGAATTTTGGCCTCTTGGGTGGTTCACGAGTGTGGAAGTTGTTTTGTGGAGGTCGGGGATTGTAGTGAGCTTGGTAAGGAGGTTGATTTCTGGGAAATGGAGCTCTGTTTTGATTAAATTATTGTTGTGGCCTGACATAATATTGGGAATTCATCACTGTGTATGGCTGAGGAGCATAAGCTACATCTTGGTGGGGATAGTAGTGTTGTGGGATTCTTTTAGAGAAAAGAAATCTGGGTGGACGGGGTTTTCTTGCACTCGAAGTTGCCATTGATGTTTCTTCCCTTTTTTTTCAATTTGCTACTCCTCCAACCCACACTGGATAAATTGGGAGATAGCCCTTATAGCAGACTGACTCAAGATTCGCCCTATTTTCAACCCATTTTCAACAATTTCACCAATTTTGATGGCTTCGGCAAACGTCTTACCCATTACAGACATCATGTTTTGATAATAATCGGCCTCTTGGGCTTGAAGGAAGACACTGACCATCTCTGTTTTGTCTATGGGAGGTTTAACTCTAGTGGCTTGTTTGCGTCACTTGACAGCATACTCTCGAAAGCTCTTCGAGGACTTCTTCTTTAGGTTTGACAATGAATTACTGTCAGGCACGATGTTAATGTTATATTGGAACTGCCTGACAAAGTCCTGGCCCAAGTTATCCCAGATGTGCCAGCGAGATATATTCTGACCCATATACCATTCTGAAGCGATACCGACCAAACTTTCTCCAAAGTAAGCCGTGAGCAGCTCTTCTTTTCCGATCGCTCCCCGCAGTTGGTTGCAATACCTTTTGAGGTGGGCAAGAGGATCCCCATGCCCATCATATTTCTCAAACTTTGGGGTTTTGAAACCCAAGGGTAGATGTACATGTGGGAACATGCACAGATCAGCGTAAGATACGTTCTTTTGCCCACTCAGACCTTGTATATTCTTGAGGCTTTGCTCCATACTTCTCATCTTTCTTGTAATCTCCTCTTGTTCAGGGATCATTGCAGTTTTCTCCTGCCCTGCGGTAAACTCGTACCGAGGCGGATGAGGATAAGCATTAGCAGCAAACTGGGTTGGTTCCATTGGGAAAGATGGTGCTTGAAAGGTAAAAAAGGATGGATCGAAGCTAGGCCTGGGTAGGGTAGGTTGTGCCGTAGCTGAGCAAGGTGGCGCAATGAATATGTTTGAAGTCGCACCTGAAACTAACACCTGGGGGTGAGTCTCAGAAGGTGTTCCTACAAAGTTGACAAAAATGATAGGATATCCCAGTAGGGTGTTTGGATAGCTTATGGGAATGTTGGAGATCCCATTTGCCCTGGGAAAAATCTCGGGAAATCCAGGGATTGCACTTGGTGGTTCTTTTCCGTTTGCCCAGGCATCCTACATTTCCATCATACGGAGATGCAAAATATTTTCCTCCACAGCTGTTGATTCTGAAGTTGGGATGCCCGAGATCGGACTCTCATCTGCAATAGGAACTGTTGGCAGAGTCATTTCCAAAGACATTTCAACGCTTCCTTTTGACCTCGTGAAGTATGATGTGAAGCCAAACTACCACAAAACCAACTACCTTACTATAAAACCCGAGCTTAATAGTAGAAAACAAACTGGTCAGTTTGAAGCAAATAACACATAGGGAATCGCACGTTGGGGGTGTGATGCACCTATATAGTTAAATGTGTTTCTACGTGTTTTTACGTGTTTCGCAACGGCTGGATGTTTCATCCCGGCTTTACTCTTCTTTCCACTTTGCAAGTTTCCACTCTTTTCTTTCCATATCTTTTCTTGCTCTCTTTTTCTTATTTTTCTTCTGATTTTTCTTCGGCTCTCTTTTCTTTCTCTTAGGTTTTTCTTTTAGGTCTTTTTTTCACATCCCTCTCATATTGGAGTTATTTACAAAAATCAGGACCGGATCCGATGAGGATTGCCTACGTATCACAATGTCGCGTGAATCAGATCATTACGTAGTTCAAGGAAATAAATGCGAAAAATAAAGAAGCAATTTTTTGGGAATTTTCGATTTTTATTAATAAAAACTCCTACACTTTCTATTACAAAAGACTTCAAACTACTCATTTTCTTGGAATATAAAACTACGTACAGACTCAAAATAAACCAAAATACAGACTCGATAAATGAAAAATTAGGAATACATCAAGACTTCGACCCCTAGGGCCCGTGGGACATCATTCGGTCTCCCCACGGACCTACGTGCGAGATCTCCTTGAAGGCGCTCCAAATCACTCATTATCCGGCGGATAAATGTCATCACTGCAACGAAGAAAGTGGTTCGAGTCATGTCCTCACATGCTTGGAATTTCATGACGATGTAGTCGGCAATGGCTCTAACCCTCTCTCAGACAGTACCTTTTTCCTGAAGTAGGCGCCCGATTTGCTGATTTCGAGCTTCTAGCACTTGAGTGTCATGCTGGCTTTGATTTTGAAAATGTTGCATATCTTCCTCCATATGGGCCATCAAAGCATAACAATGTTCCCTATCGGCTTTAAAGTTCCTAGCCTGTTTGTCCGCCTCATTTTCAAGGGTGGTTAGCTTTTTCTTCAGATTGGTGATTGTCCCTTCATATTTTATTTTCATTTGTTGCATAAACTGTGCCCGCCCTTCTGTATTTTTTGCCAATTGGGCCTGGAATTTTGCCAGACTGGATTCAGACTTTTCTAGTTCATCTTGACACTCAAGTTCTTTCTTTCTCAAACTGTTTATAAGCCTTTCATCTGCTCGGCTTCTTTCCTTGTTTCTAGCAACTATTCTCATTTCCTGGATTTGAGCTTTGAGGGCTTTGTTTTCCCGAGTTAGCTTTTTCTTTTCCCCTTCATCTGCGGCAACCTGGATATTATTGCAAAACTGGAGGTCCCTGATTTGTCCCTCTAATTTACTTATTTTGGCCCTATAGCTTTCTTCTTTTGCCAACCAACCCCACTACTCCTGCGAGTCATTAGTGAATTATTGAACATGAGGTCTCTTAGCATGTCTCTCAGGAATCTGAAACCTTTTACCGAATAAAATAATGTACTTGGGGTCTACCTCACCTATAGCCAGATCTCGCACCATAGTCTTAGGTTCGAGAAATCTTCACTCATTCCACACTTGGCGAACTCTTCCTTCTGGAAATACGGCCTTCAAGCCCAATTCGACGACATGTCTACTCAAATATTTGTCATGGGGAATGGTTTGAAATCTGCCTAGTTGGCGCTAAACCCTATGAGGAGCATACGACTGGATGCTCCGGATGCCCAGCAGGAGAAGATAACACACTTCGGCTGACATGTATACTGCTTCGGTGACAGGAATCCATCCGAACGCCCACTCAATTTTATCGGCAGTCAAAGAGCTCAAGTGTGCAAACCAAGCCTCAATACCTTCGGGAAATTCAACACCCACCACTCGGCTTTCAAATTCTTTGATGCAATTCGAATCGGTCATACCATAGTTCATATGTCCGACACGGTGGTAGAGATGTTCCTGTATCCACAATTGTAGTAGTAAGTTGCAGCCTTGGAAGAATTTTCCCCCTTCTCGACAGATGGCCAAAGCTCAGTAAATCTCAGATAAGATCAGGGGAAACAAGGTGACATTAGCTTTCTTGATTGCAACATCAACCATTCCCACAAGGCCCAATTCTATGTTGTTGTCTCCTCATGGACAGATTACAATACCCAAGAATGCTACTATAAAAACCAAACCTCGCCTTGCCTCCCACTTATCTTTATTTCCGGCATAAGTCAAACTGGTATTTGATGCTTCAAAACCTTGAGGGTTACCATAGCGTTGATACAAGAACTGAAAAGTGCAATATCCTTCAGACAAATTCCCATCATGAATGTCCCGGCTAATACTCAACATATCGAGAAATTTGTGGGGAGATATCGGTTTTGGTGACACAGGGTAACGACTTCTAAGGTTTCCACTGAGGCCGGCGTAACCAGCAATTTCCTCTAGCGTGGGTGTGAGCTCAAAGTCAGAAAAGCGAAAAACATTGTGAGTTGGATTCCAAAAAGGTATCAAGGCTTCAATCACGTCCAATCTTGGCTTGATGTACAAAAGTCCAATAAGGCGACCCAAAACCTTTACCACGGTTCCTCTACTACTTTTCTCTAAATCGTTCCACCACATATGGAGCTGTAAGGGGATATCTTTAAGAGCTGTGAAGGGTTCATTTTCATCTATTTTCATCCTGCACACTTATTAGGGTGATTTAATTAAAAGACAAATTATGACTCATTTTAACTCAAGAAAAAGTTATCACTAATTTTTTTTAAATTTTCATAAAAATATCCGGCTTTGCAAATACGGTCTTTCAGCACTTCGAGGAAGAAGATTTTAAGATTGTGCTTGCTAGCCGGCCAAAACCTTGAAAAAAATAACCAAAGGTGGCTGTTCTTGCAAAAACAACCTTGTGGCGCCCTTTTGGGACATTTGGCTATTTTAGACAAGAATGGCATCACCCTGCTTATTTACAATAAAAGTTTTGTTCTTTGTGGGCCATTTTTGCAAAAAGAGAAGTTGGACTCGATGAGGGTTGCCTACGTATCCCACATCCGGTGAGAATCAAACTGGTGTAGTTCGGGCAGATTTGGCAAAATAAAACCAACTATATATTTTATTTTTTAAAAATAAAAATTTTCTTCTTTTTTTTTCAAAATTTCGGCAAAGTTTCAGTACAAATTTTTTTTGGTTTTTCAGAAATAGGCAATTATCTCTCTTAGCCCTCATATTGACTTTTCTTTTTTCCAACTTTTCTCCTATTATTCAAAAGCCTTTCAATATGCAAATCCGACGCAAATAAATGCACAAGCAGCAAGTAGGATGCATCAGGATGGTCTTTTCATTTCGGGTACACCTGTCACAGACAGACCCAACCCCTGTGTTGAGTCTCCAAAGTCAAATGCATGTGATGCAAACAAATGTTCCTACTACGGATCCGGCATGAGGTTTTGTTATACTAGGTTTAAAACCTGGGTTTATTGTTCTAGAACTGCTTACCCGAGCGGACAGCTCGAGCCGGAGGGGGGGACAACGTACCGGGAATACAGAAGCTTTATCAGCTTTGCAACTTGTCTGAAACTCGTTCTAAAATTGGATACTCTAGAAAGAAGAGAAGTCACACGAAGTGCACACTCCCCAAATGATTTAGAAGACTTAAAGAGAAGAAGTGTTTCGAAGCAGTTTATATACAGTTCAAACAAAATCAAAGCGGTAAAAGCAGCATTTAGCATATTAGGCTCAAACATGTAGAAAAATCAGATAACAGATAAAGCCAATCATAACAGCTATTCTAAGCTCGAATTCTTGAACCCTAAACCAAAGTTCTGGGTTTGTTATCCCCAACAGAGTTGCCAGAGTTGTCACACCTTCATTTTACACACCCGAAGGTAGTAAAGGGAGTTTTTCCAATTTAAGTGAAATTATTCAAAATGGGATTATTTATTCAATTTAGATTCTCCACTTGGGATAGTTTATTTGATGTCTCAAGTCACCAGTTTATTTTAAATCCCAAATCGAGGAAATTTCGACTTTCCTTTTGAAGTTTGTGAACCAGATATTCTGAATAAGGAATTCTGTTAACTCGAGGGAAGGTGTTAGGCACCCCCGGATTCTGTGGTTCTAGCACGGCTGATTAAACTAGTATAATTGGCTTATTATCTGATTTTAATACATATTTTAGGCTATGGTTCAATTACAACTTATTAACCACTTTTAATTATTTTAAAGAAGGTTTTAACGTCATCTAAAATGCGTCTTTGGACCATACCACATGAAATGCACCCGCAGTCCGAGATACATTTTATTTAACATTGCTGAGATTTGGATTTGGGTCACATGAAATGCACACCCGAGTTTAGGAAGGTAATTTTTAAATAGCGCGCCTAAAGCAACTACGCACTTTCAAGTTTGCGGGGGCCATGGAAAATTTAACTAAATGGTGCGCTTTGATTTCTAAGGATAAAAATATTAATTAAGCGAGGTCCATGTAATTTTGAAATTTTATTTGGCACGGCACACCTCGATTCTAATTTTAAGGAGTCTAGTTAATTAAGGAAAAACCTAAAGGAATTCAAATTACCTTCTATGCTAAAAGTTAGAACTAAATTAGCTACCAATAGGCGTCTTATTAAACAAGCGATTACCTAAAGAGACATTACTTCCTCAACAACCAAACAAACGAGGAACTGGGCCAACAGAGCAAAATAGGCCCAAATGATACCAAAGTATAGGGGAATTTGCATCTATACCCACTTTTTGTGCCGCATTTTAATTTGTGCCCGCTTTACAAAAAAATTGCAGGCGTACCCGCTTTTTAACATAACTTCAGCACACGGGGCTGAAGTAGCAAAGGCAATCACACAAAACTTCAGCATTCTAGTAGTCGGGCCTAAAGTTCAGCTCTAGAGCTGAAGTTTTTCTTTTATAACTCGCGAACTTCAGCTTTAGAGCTGAAGTTTGCCAGTTATAAAATAAAAACTTCAGCTCTAGAGCTGAAGTTTTATTTTATAATTTTTTGTTTAGTAACTGGGAAACTTCAGCTCTAGAGCTGAAGTTTGCCGGTTATAAAATAAAAACTTCAGCTTTAGAGCTGAAGCTTTTGTTTAGTGACCCGGAAACTTCATCTCTCAGCTCTAGAGCTGAAGTTTCCTAGTTACAATATAGAAACTTCAGCTCTAGAGCTGAAGTTTTTATTTTATAACTATAACTAACTATAAAACTTAACACTGAAGTACACTGGCATCAACTTGTTTGAGCAAAGCCTTCCAAGGCTGCTATCATCAAGAATGTAAATCTTTTTTACCCGATTATGAACTGTTCTCCGTATACACTCTGTCGGCTTATGGAAAATAATAAGCTTGGTCAATTTGAACTGATCATACAGCATGTAACCAATTTTGAAAGTTTAGTTTTATTCGATCAGCATCAACTTCTTTCTTTCCAGAAGAACTAGCGGCTGCTTGTTCCTTCAAGGCTTCCTTTTCCAATTTCTTCCTTTCAGCATCAGCTTGTTGTTCATTCTCATTGCGTGATATTTTAAATATCTTGGTGAAGACCACCAAAATCTGTGTCACTGTATCCAGAAAGTAAACATACGCATCACTCACACTAAAAGATATGAAGACCGTCAAAATTTGTCACATAGATCAAAATGTTATTAATAGATATGCCTGGTTAAGAAGTTGCTACACTGAAGTTTTATTTTATAAGTTTTTGTTTAGTAACCGAAAAACTTCAGCTCTAGAGCTGAAGTTTGCCAGTTATAAAATAAAAACTTTAGCTTTAGAGCTGAAGTTTTTGTTTAGTAACCCGGAAACTTCAGCTCTAGAGCTGAAGTTTTCCAGTTATAAAATAAAAACTTCAGCTCTAGAGCTGAAGTTTCTATGTTGTAATTAGAAAACTTTAGCTCTAGATCTAAAGTTTCTATGTTTTAACTAGAAAACTTCAACCCTAGAGCTGAAGATATATGTATATTTCACCTAAAATTGCAAATCAGTTTGACCTTTTTCCTTTACTTCGCCACTATATTTATAGAAGAAAACCCCTAGAACGCCAATGATAATTTATCTCGTTGTGTTTGTTTTTTCCATAACAAGGCAAAATTTTCAGAGAGTTTATTAAAATATAAGTGGTTTTGGGTAGAAGCATTCATTAGCTAGGAGTAATAAACAATTTGACTAGTTTGTTCAAACTCTGTCAGATATATATGAGGTGCCTAAAGAGATTGTTGGTTCTGTAGCACTTACTCTTTGGCTTTTTCTGATCAAGCACTTTTAGAAAAAACTGATCAAAGTGAAAATACTATAGAAATCAAGATCCTCCACATTTGATAAAAAATATGGGCAACCTATTGTAGTGTCGTTGCCTTTTAGTATAAAAAACAATGTGTACAATTGCTTTAGCAGCACCAACAACATAATAAGAAGAAGAAGAAGAAGAAGAAGAAGAAGAAGAAGAAGAGGAAGAAGAAGAAGAAGAAGAAGAAGAAGAAGAAGAAGAAGAAGAAGAAGAAGAAGAGGAGAAGGGGAGGAGAAAGGGAAGCTAAAGTTTTTTAAAAAGTGGGTACGGGTGCAAACAGAAAGAGAAAGCGGCTACAGGCTAAAAAGGGGCGCCTAAATAGAGCGTCCCGTGCAATTTTTACGAAAGTACATAATTCCATTTTTGCAAGTCTCTTTAGACTTAGGCCCAAGATGAGCCCAAGACTTTCATAAGCCTGAGATTAGCAAGTAGGGACTTGACTTCAAATCCCTAAAGCACCCAAGCTGCGTCTGAAATATCACAGGGTGCCGATGTGAACCCAAACGACTATCAACAAAATACCAATTTATATGCAATAGATTTTCAAATGAGCCTCTTAACTACTTAATGGACAATTTCATGAGATCTTTAACAGTGACATAATTTTGAAAACAATTGAAAGTTCAACTTGATAGCTATACAATATACAACTTTAAATCTCAAGGCTTCAAGCAATGACATGGGAATTTAAGCCTCAACTGAGTCTCCTATTAACAGATCCTGTAAGATTAACATTGAATAGCCACAAAATTAAACAGACAATTACTTCTGAATCTTAACTATTGAAACACTAACTAACTAGCTAATCATGCTGCATTTTTTTAATATTCATACTTAAATCGACTAACTAAGCATTCTAAATTTCAAATACCATTTCTAAGTTTACACACATTTGCATGCCCTTCACAGTAAATCAATGCATGTTTTTACCCTTTGGAGCAAACTAGACCATTTCATTTTCTCTTAACATGATTCTATACACACTAATCTTAAAAGAAACATCCATCTACCCAATTACATGAACATTGAAGCATCCAAACACCACAAATATGTGCCAACAATTAAAAGGAACTACATAACAGAGAATGTCCAATGCAATCCACATTATAGGATTTAAATGATGGAATATAGAGTCTAAAACTACTGATTCAACTAAACGAACTGTTTCCCAAGTTTCATAATGGCCCTAAGCTAAATATAATAGCAAAACTCACTGTCTAAAACAAGACTCAACTAGATAATACGACACTTCAAGCTACTAAAAGAAAACATAGTGTCAAAACAAAAGATACGAATGAATCACAAATAAAACTGGTATCATGCTTTAAAGTTTCTGCTTTTCATTTTACTCTTCAAATCTGACTTTACAATCAATAGGGCCTAAGAGTGTGTACCTGAATATTGAAAGAGAAGAAGAAAATATGAAGAATCAGCAAAGAGTCAGCAGCAGCAAACAACCTAAAACGCAGCAATGAAACAGTGTCTCCAAGAACCAAAAGCATCAAACCAAGTCTTCAAGTCTCCAAAATCAAACCATTTTTAAACCAGGTGTAGGAATTTGGGGTTTCTCAGAGAGTTCAGCTAACAAGGAAGATCAAAAATCCTAAACTAAACAGAATTTGAGTTGTTTTTAACAAAGAAATGTGGAGAATTCAGTGTTATTTCAGAATTGTTCTCAAAAACTCAGTCGTTCAGTCTTCAGGATTTTTGTTCTCTAATTTTTTTCTCTCTTGAGCTTCAAGTAATGATGCCTTTATGGGCAAGCTTCGAGGGCAACCTTAAGGAATCAGTTTTTACACTTAAAACCTTTTGGAATTCTCATTTTTGCTTAGACACCCTTAATTCAGAAAGCAAGCTTTCAAATTAACCCCAATCCCAGCTTCCTAGAAGCTTCCCTAGTCTGTTACTAAAATATCCCCTACGCCAATTACCCAGAATACCCCTTAAATCCCTGCTAATTACCCAAAATCACGGGTCAGTTTGACCCAATTGCTTAGCCTAAATCTGACTTACAAATAAAACCCATTTGAATCTTTTCTTTCTGGGCCTTTGATTTTAAAGAACCAAGTTTAAATTCATAAGACCTAAACGGACTCGACCCAAAAGAAAAAGAAAACATAAATCCTTTGATCTAAAACTAACACGAAAGAAAAGGAAAAGAAGAAGACTGGTTAACACTAAATAAAAGAAAACCTAAAACTAATAACAGAAATTTGCTAAAAGCCTAAACATGCAATCAAAATAAGTCTGTTAACAGACTAAAAAGGAAAATAAAAAAAAGAGGACAGAAAAAGATGACGATGAGAAACAGAGAATGAGAACGGAAAAGAAAAAAGAAAAGAGATTACCTAATGGAGCACATGAAAGGCATGGCGTGGAGAAAACTCGCTTTGAACAGCCCATTTTTATTCCGATTTCGGACCAAAATTGGTGTTCCTCGCTGGTTCTTGCCAAAAACCAAAGAGAATCATCAATTTAGGCCCTATACGGTCTTTTAAGCTTGAAGGAATCAAAAGATTTTATGTTGTCATTTGTTTCTGCTTCCTTAGATATAAGATGGGTTCAATTTCGTGATGATTCGATGATCATGGATGGTAGATTAGGATGCAAGGAGGGGTGAGGGTTGCATGGCTGGATTTTGGTGGTGGTTGGAGCTCCGCCGCCGGACGGAGATGGTGAAGAAGCTCAGGGCGGCGGGTCTAGGGTTGAAGGGGAAGGGGAAGGGTCGAAGTACATAGATACAAGGTTATTCGGAAAATTATATCGAAAATACAGGGGTGTCCGTTGGATTGAAAGAAATCAACGGCCCAGATCTAACATCTCCCGAACGACGTCGTTTTGATTTTTGGGACAAGGGGAATTGGACCGGGTAAAACAACGGATCCTAGGCTAATTTCGACGGGCTTCCGTGTAGAATCTTTGGGCTTGGGGAGAATTTAAATGGTTTTTAGCCCAATTCAGACTCTCCTCTTTGTTTTCCTTTCTCTTTCAACTCAATTTTCTTTTTATTTTCAAACTCTTTTTAATTTCTTTCAAATTAAAAAATAAAATAAAACCTAAAATAATTCCTAAATAAAATTAATCCTACCACATTGAATTTATTAACTCTAACTAATAATTACCAAAATTAATTTAAAATCAAATTAAAGTAAAAACTACCAAAAGTCAAAACTAAAATAAAAAAGTGCAAAAATAAGTTATTTTTTGTGATTTTTCCATTTTTATGAAACAAACTATTTTACCAATTAATCTAAAAATGTAAAATTAAATCCTAAATGCAATATATTTTTGTATTTCTCATGAATCAAACAAAATCAAACATGCGCAAACAAATGCAAGCAATTAGCAAAAAGCTACAAAATCTACAAGTTTGCAAATAATGGGAAAAAAATTATTTTTCTTGAATCTATGGGAGTAATTCATATATGGAAAAAATCACGTGCTCAAAATTGCCCCTCTTTGCTCGGAAACACAGAGAGTTTTCGTGCAAAGATAAAGTGAACGGATACAAGCGATTTTTGCCCACTTGAATATTCTGTGGGAAGTATTTTTGGAAGATTTGACCGCACCCTGCTTTCGAAGTTGCCTACATATCCTGGGCTATAGAGGAATCAAGTCAATGTAGTTCGGGAAGTTTTGGTAGCTGGGACTACCGGGAAGCTTCGATTTTATTGTTACTGCGGCTGCTACTGCTTGTTGAACTCCTTATTACACCAAAAATGGAAAATAAAAAGCTAAACTAGCTAAGCCTATCAGCTGCGAGTTACAAGATTCCTATCTATAAATCTCTTGAAGATTGATCTTGAGTCTTGGCTGGTTCTTGTTGTGGACTCCGATCTGAATCTTGATGCTTGTCAGTTGTAGGTACTGGTTCTTTCTTCAGCTTTGGATCAAGGCAGGACATGTGAAGCTTGTGACTTCAATCATACCTTGAGCAGTCTGCATCCTTCTCCGTTTTAGCACTTTGAGTTCACTTCTCTTTTTTGTTCTTTTTATTCTTTTCTTTACTTTTTTGATTGAGATTCATTCTTTTGGTCATCTCGAATCCTGTGCCTCGAGGTCAAAGCTGCTCAAACACCAAAACAAATAAACGAACGAAATTTTTCTGTCGCAGTTTTCACAAGGAAAATTTCGTGGGTTATTTGTAACAAAAGTTTGAACTATTTCTTTTTTTAAAAGAAATAAAATAAGGATTGTGTCTGTTTAGGAGGAAGAGATTAGGGAATGGATCCCTTTATTTAAAATAACAACTCAGGGATTGGAGCCCTAATGTTGGTAAAAAAGACAACCAGGGAATGGAGGCCCTATGTCTAAAAATCTCAACTCAAGGATTGGAGCCCTAATGTTGGCAAAAAGGCGACTAGGGAATGGAGGCCCTATGTCTAAAAATCTCAACTCAAGGATTGGAGCTCTAATGTTGGTAAAAAGGCGACTAGGGAATAGAGGCCCTGTGTCTAAAATCTCAACTCAGGGATTGGAGCCCTAATGTTGGTAAAAAAGACGACTAGGGAATGGAGGCCCTGTGTCTAAAATCTCAACTCAGGGATTGGAGCCCTAATGTTGGCAAAAATGCGACTAGGGAATGGAGGCTCTATGTCTAAAATCTCAACTCGGGGATTGGAGACCTAATGTTGGTAAAAAGGCGACTAGGGAATGGAGGCCCTATGTCTAAAATCTCAACTCACGGATTGGACATGAAAATATATTACCTAAAGAAGTTATCTCTTCTTTAGAATCATTATTTTGAAAAGAGGTAGTCAATAGTGAAATAGAATCCATATTAAACAACCATACATGGGAATTGGTTAATCTTCCTCTTGAAAATAAACCGTTGGATTCTAAATGGATTTTAAGAGGTAAAATAAAATATTATTGCACTATTGATGAATATAAGGCAAGACTTTTGGTTAAAGGGTATAGACAATGAGAAGATCTTGACCATTTTGATACATACTCTACAGCTACAAGAATTACCTTTATACGAACGTTAGTAGCATTATCTGTTATATGGTCTTGAAATTCATCAAATGGATGTTAAGACGGCCTTCTTAAATGGAGATTCGGACGAAGAAATCTAAATAGAATAACCTGAAGGGTTTGTGATTCCAGGTAAATAAAAGAAGGTATGTAGACTTGTTAAATCCCTTTACAGGCTAAAATAAGCACCCAAATAATGGCATGCAAAATTTGACCAATAATATTGTCAAATGATTTCAAGATAAATGAATGTGATAAATGTATGTACATTAAAAATGTTCCGAATCACATAGTCCTTGTTTGATTATATGTGGATGATATGCTGATAATGAGTAATGACATTGTCAGCATAAATGTGACTAAGTGTATGCTAACCAACAAGTTTGATATGAAAGACTTGAGAGTTGCCGATTTACTTGTGGGTATTAAGATCTATAAGACTCTTCGAGGTCTGGCATGTCTTAATCTCATTACATTAAAATATTACTTGAAAAATTCAAGCACTTAGATTTTAAAGACTCCAATTGATGTGAATCTTGCACTTTCAAAGAACAAAGGCCAAAGCATATCACAATTAGATTATGCTCGTGTGTTGGGATGCTTAATATATATCATGAATTTTACTCGACTAGATATAGCGTTTGCTATAAGTTAATTGAGTCGATACACGAGTAATCTAGGTCAATCTCATTTGATAGCAATGAAATGAGTTTTAGGATATTTAAAACATACCTAAGACTTTGCTTTGCACTAAAGTAATTATCATGCGGTGATTGAACGACACTATGATGCAAATTGGATCACTAGTCCAACTAATTCTAAATCCATAAGTGGATATATATTTACTGTTGGTGGAGGAGCGATATCTTGGAATTCATCCAAACAAACTTGTATTGCCCGCTCTACAATAGAGGCTGAGTTTATAGCCTTAGATAAAACTGGTGAAGAAGCTAAATGGCTCCGAAATTTCTTAGAAGATATTTCATTTTGGCACAAACCGTTGGCCCCAATCTGTATACATTGTGATAGTCAAACGGCAATTGAAAGGGTTGGGAGCGTTATGTATAATGGTAAATCTCGTCATATATGATGAAAACATAAAACCATTAGGAAATTACTCTCTAGAGGAATTATCACGATTGACTAAGTAAAGTCAAGTGATAATGTGTCGAATCCACTTACGAAAGGCCTAACTAGAGAAGTAGTTGAGAAATCATCAAGGGGATTGGGAATATGGCAGATGACAAGTTATTGTGGCGGTAACTCTACCTAGAAGACTGGAGATCCCAAGATCTAGGTTCAAGGAGATCAAACAAAGTTATTAATGACGGTTCAACATTGTCAACTAAAATGTTTTGGTCCATTCTCGTGATGAGACAATGTTTAGTACCAAGGATAAAACATTAAGGTTTTTTAATGGTTTCTAAATTTGATATGAGGTATATCAAATAATGTATCTACGGGATAACACATTTAAAAATTACCTATTAAGTGTAAAGTGTTATCTTCGAGGAGAATTTTGTAAGGTAAATTCTCTGCGCACTTATGAAACCAGACAGTGTGTATAGCTGAAACGATCACAACAATGAGAAATAAAGACGGGTAAGGGTTGATTGTGTGACTTATGGTTGTCTAGGTATACACCAAAATTCGACGGTTCAAAGATATTAAATCTACTAATTGACCGAGTATATCCAACATAAGTTCACTACGAAAAGTTCAAAGGGAAACCTACTTATCCTCCTTGCTTGCGAATCATACTGTTTTCATGCATATTTTCATGATATAGCCATTCCCTATTTATGTGGCAGATTGTTAGGTGTTTAAGCTTGGTTTAGCTTAAAAGATAGCGAATGAGAAATGGAGGAAAAAATAAAAATTTGATTTTTTCTCCTTGACAAAAGGGACATTGTCCCATATTGGAGGAGGAAAAGAGTTTTGATGGGTATATATACAATTGCTCTTCTTATAGATCTTAAATAGTTAAGAAGAAGGCAAGCCTCGCGCTGTCACCGTCGTCACTCACTTGGCTCAGCTTTGACTTCAGATTTGGATTTAGTATGGTCAAATGATCTGATTGATTGATTAATTATTTGGACCAAATTTATTTGTTAATATTAAGATCAGCGTAATATTATTTTAATCCAAATTAGTGTTTTTGGAACGGTAAATTAATTCTCCTCCGTGTTTTGATTTCCCATTTTATTTTGCATAAACAGCCATTTACGTAATGATCGTTTTTACATGAACAATCATAACAGACATTCTGAATAGTTGCACCTCTTCATTTAAACTCAATATATTGGCTATAAATAGCAGATTATTCCCTCAGATTTTCTTTACGAAAATTCTGATTTTTCCTTCTTCCTTCTGCTTTGTTTTTTAACAGAAAGAAAATAGTAAATGTGCTTGCTACTGTTCTTTGAGTTCGTTGATCACTGAGATTTGAAATATCACTATACCAATCTGAGATGAAATAATCCTAAACCTCGAGTACTGGGAGTGGATTAAGTTTCTTAAGGAAACACTTGAATTTAGCAGGCTCAGATTAATTTTTGTTCTTCTACATTTCTGATTTTTCATTACTACTAGTTTTGAATATATATTCGAAACAGAATACTAACAGTTATCTCCTTTTCCTTTGCTCATGAGTCTCCATAGTTTGAGTCATTCCACATTACTACATCCACTTGGATTCTTTTCCCAGTCCACGTAGTCTCGTTGAATATATTATTCTTGTCTCAAGTCAAATCTATTTTTTCCTTAAATTATTTCTCTATTATTGTTATTTAAGGATGTTATGTGTTCTTTAATCATCTAGGGATATGGTAAGTCTTTATTAGTATCATATTATTGTTACAATCTAATGTTAGAGGTTGCTGCTAATACTCTTCTTCTCGATTCATCACGGTTTTATAATCGATTTCCGTCGCTGTAATCCCTACAGTAATGCTTCCACTTTGTTGTAGGAAAAGGGAAGGAGGAGCAATTATAAAGAAAATAGTCTTTGAGCAATTGAGTATGTCTATGATATTGAAAAGAAATAAAAAAAAGATGGAGACAAATAAAGTTGTTCACTCATTGTGGAATTCCACCCCTACCCTGGATAGAGAGGTTGTTTCCAAATAGACCCCGGCATCCTTTCTTCCAAGAATTTCCCACCTTGCTCTTGGGGAGACTCGAACTCACAACCTTTTGGTTGAAAGTAGAGATTGCTTACCATCAGAGCAACCTCATTGTCAAAGAAGAAAAAATGGAATAGGGATGAGAAGAATGTTAAGATTACATAGAAGGTCGCCCATTTCAGCAAAAATAAGGCTTTCACTCGCTATAACAAGGTGAGAATCATACCTTGTGCCATGTCAGCATAGACACACTTTTACCAATAGGTCATGCCCTTAGATTAACTGTCTAAATAGAAATTGCTGTCAAATTTAAGGGGTTGTGTATGTATTCAGCCTTTTTTTCATTTTCACATTGCCACATAAGCAGAACTTTTGAGCTTCACAGGCTTATACGTTCTTGGGACTGAGTTTTTCGTGTTCCAAAGGCACATTTTAACAGTATTTTAAGTATTCAATAGATAATAGTTTTAGTTAAAGCATTTAAATGAAAAAACGACAACTTTAAGGGCATGTCTATGTAAAATGAAAGAAAAAGCAATCATGTGGGGATAAAAATAGTTTTGGGCAGGAAAATCTGTGATTTGAAAATGGCTGCCATAAACTGTAAGAAATTTGCTAGACATTATGAACCAGAAGACATGAGGCCAAATTCTTTACTACTTATCCCGGTGCCGCGAGGTGTAGATTTTGTTATTCTTATTCTTAGGACATGTATTTAAAAATAAGAGAAATTGGCAATACATGATCATTTGGGTGTCAATATATTTTTTTTAGCCTAATTTCTTTTCTTATTGCCTAGTTTTGCCCAGTTTATCTATTTTAACGAATTTTCTTGCAACCTGTAGCCCCCCAATCCATTTTCTTCCTATGCTTTTACTCTTATCATTATAACCTGTTCTTTTCTTTTTCATCCTTGTGATATTCTATCTTTTAGCTCTTTTCTTTAACTGAATTTTTGTTTTTATGGTGGTTGGAGGAGAAAAGAAAGATCATAAGTCAGTGTGGCCATATTGAGGAGAAAAGGTGCACGTGACTGTAACATGAGAAACTTAGTTGGTTGTAAGTAATTATCATATCAGTTAATTTGTCACGACCCAAATCCTAACCTGTCGTGATGGCGCCTATCGTGGTACTAAGCAAGCCGACATTTACGAATAACTCCAACTCTTTTAACAAAACTGTATTTTTAAAGCAGTTTTAATAGCAACTTCTCGTAAACAAGATAGAAAGATCCAAACACAACGTGGAAAAATCCCAAATCGGAGTGTCACAAAGTACATGAGCATCTAAATGTGACAAGTCTAGAATACACTGTCTAAGATAGTGTAAAACCACATAAAAGGGGAAAGATAGGAAGGAGAAATAAGGTATGGGAAGCGCCGGACAACTACCTTGGAATCTCCCAGAAGATCGACTACACGACAAAATCAATACCCACCATGTCCGCAAACACCTGGATATGCACACAAAGTGCAGGATGTAGGATGAGTACAACCAACTCAGCAAGTAACAATACTAAATAAAGAGCTTAAAATAGTGACGAGCTCTGCAATTGTAGTTCAATTTCAGTAATTTCAACATAGGAAAATAGGCGTGCTTTCAAATTTGACAATTTAGGCCAAATCAGTTACCTCATATTGAGTTCAAGTAAAATAGAATATAACATCTTTTAAACACTGATATGTGGAAGCTAAGTGCAACAATAATTAAATCAAGAGCATCCTCTCAGAGAAACAATCACTCAATCTTTCTCAATAGCTCAACACTCGACACTCGACACTCGGCATTCAGTACTCAATAGGTACCTGCGCTCACTGTAGGGGTGTACAGACTCCAAAGGGTCTCCTTCAGCCCAAGAACTATATCAATGCGGCATGCAACCCAATCCCATAAATGTATATATATCCATAAGGTTCGTTGCGGCGTGCAACCCCATCCACACATATACAGTCTTAAGGCTCGTTGCGGCATACGACCTGATGCATATAGATACATATAAGGCTCGTTGCAGCGTCCAACCCAATCCACATATATACATATCACTCACATCTCGACACTAAGGCCCTAATTTAGTCATCAACCTCTACAGTCTCTCAAGCTCACAGAAATCATGAAAATCGGCTCAAACAACCATTATATGTTGTATCAATAAATAATAATAGAGACTGAGATATGATATGCAAGTAAAACTGAGACTGAGTACAAACATCAATTAACAGGCAATTCAATATGTAACATGTCCTCTGTGGGTCCTAACAGTACCAACATATAGCCTAAACATGATTTCTAACATGATTCGCAGTCAAATTTCTATAACACATAGAGAGCATATAGCTAACAACAAGTTATTTAACTTCACAATTTTCATGGAAGTGGACCAAGTCATAATTCCTACGGTGCACGCCCACACACCCATTACCTAGCATGTGCGTCACCACCAAACCAATCACATAATAAAAATTTGTGGTTTCATACCCTCATAACCAGATTTAGAAATGTTAATTACCTCAATCTGAGTCAATCTCCACTCCAACACACCTTTGCCTTGTGAATCATCTTCCAAATTCCACAAATCTAACCACAAATAATACAATACAATCAATACAGGCTAAAGAAATCAATTCCACAAGAAAATACGAGATTATAAATCAAAAATCGGCTCCAAGCTGGCCCCCGGGACCACATACAAAATCCAACAAAAGTCACAAAATCTGAAATCCCATTCAACCAGGAGTCTAGCCATACCAAATTTATCAAAATCCGCCACCAAATCGCCACTCAAATCCCAAAAATAAACTCTCCAAATCCCTAGCCACAAATTATACCTCAAAACCACACAAACTAGGCGGGAAAATCAATAGGGAAACAAGATTACAAAAATGAGAACAAGGGACTTACCTCTAGAATCCCCTCGAAAAGCCTCTCCAAAATTGCCTTTGATCGAGCTCAAAATGTTTGAAAATGAAGAAAATCGCGAACCCTTGTGTTTTTAATATTGCCTAGCAAAACTGCTTCTGCGGCTCACTTAACTGCATCTGCAGCTTCTCACGCTTTTGCATCATCCAGTTTGCTTCTGCGGACACCTTTGTGTGAGAAGTTGTCCGCTTCTTCGAAGTTGCCTCACCAAGCACCATTGCACTTCTGCGAACAAACACCCACATCTGCGGTCAAGCAGATGCAGAAAGGGCCTCGCATCTGCGACCTCTGCCTGCTTCCTTCTAGACTGCTTCTGTGTTCCCTTATCGCTTCTGGGAGCTCTCATCTACGGTTCCTACTCCGCACGTGTGATTACAACAACAGTTGCAAATCTCAGCAATTTTTCAAATTCAAACCTTGGTCCGGAAATTTTCCTAAATCAACCCTAGGCTCCTTGGACCTCGATCAAACATACCAACCAGTCCTAAAACATGACACGAACTAAGTATAATCCTCAAATCACTGAGGAAAATGTCAAAAACACAAATCACACATAGATTCAAGCCTAATGAACTTTGAGTTTCCATTTTCGACAACTGACGCTGAAACCTATCAAATCACGTCTGATTGACCCCAAAATTTTCACACAAGTCTCAAATGACACCATGGACCTACTCCAACTTTTATAATTGGAATCCAATCCAAATATCAAAAATTCCACTGCCAGTCAAACTTCCCAAAAATTCAACTTTTGCCATTTCAAGTTTAATTCCACTACGGACCTCCAAATCACAATCCATACACGCTTCTAAGTCCAGAATCATCCTACGGAGCTAATAGAACCATAAAAACTCCGTTTTGGAGTAGTTTACACATACGTTAATATCCGGTCAACTTTTCCTACTGAAGCTTTTAATTATGAGACTAAGTGTCCCAATTCATTTTGAAATCCTTCCGGTCCCGAACCGACTAACCCAATAAGTCATATAATAAATGTAAAGTACAAAGGAGCAGTAAATGGGGTAATAGGTCTACAACTCTCAAAACAATCGGCCGAATCGTTACATAATTAGACAAAGATTAGGTAGGTAGATTAGGTGTATATTGGAGACAATTTATATATTGATTGTAACTACTAGGCTTAGGAGAATGAATGGATATATTCTCATTTTTCTCTCATCCAAACCTTGAGAGCTCTTTCTAGAATCTTCTTTTTTTCTCCTTCATTTTTGATCTTACAGATCTTTACTTGGATTCTCATTATGGTATCAGAGCGCATGATCTAAATCAAAGCTCGTTATACCTATTAAATCTATTAGTATTTGATTGTAATTCGATTTTGACAAACTAGGGTTTACTACTTGCGAAAATCAATGATTTTTTTTGTTTGAATTTGACGTTCATGACGATTGAAGAGCAAATTTCTACTAGAACCAGTATGGCAACGTCTAGTGCAGAAACGACCGTAGATCACCATCACCCGTTATATCTACAGTCATGCGACACTCCAGGTAGCTTTTTGATTTCTATTCAACTAAATGGATCTGAAAATTACGCATTATGGTGTGGATCCATAAAATTGTACTAATTGGTAAAAGTAAGCTAGGGTTCATGGATGAAAGATGCACTAAGGACAAATTTGATCTCTCTTTACATGAATTGTGGGAGAAATGTAATGTGATAGTAAATTAGTGGATTATGAATGTTGTTAGCCCAGGATTTCGTAGTGGAATTTTGTACAAGTCGAGTTTTCATAAGGTATGGACAGATCTCAAAGATGTACTAAGGACAAATTTGATCGCTCTTTACATGAATTGTGGGAGAAATTTAATGCGATAGTACATTCGTGGATTATGAATGTTGTTAGCCCATGATTACTTAGTGGAATTGTGTACAAGTCGAGTGCTCATAAGGTATGGACAAATCTTAAAGATATATACGACAAAGTGGATGGATCTTAGATCTTCTACTTGCATAAAGAAATTTCCACTTTATCTTATGAAACATTTTGAGTATCAACGATTGTTACAATTTATAATGGGACTTAATGAGTCATATACTCAAGCTAGGAGTCAAATTTTTAACTTTAATCATGTCCCTATTGTAAATAAGGCTTACTCGATGATCAGTTCAGTAGAAAGCTAGAGGTCATTGGGGAAATTCACTCATACAATAAAGATAGCTGAAGGAACTGCATTGTTCACTAATAAAGGAGGTGTTAATCCAGGAGGTACCTACAAACCGAGGTGATATAATCAATATTGTGACTTATGTAATTACAAAGGCCACACAAGGGAGACTTGTTACAAGTTACATGAATACCCTACGGATTTCAAGACAAAAAGTAGGACAACAAACGATCAATAGACCTATGGCTAATGCAATAGCATAGGAAGGAACAGATAATGAACAAGCATATGGGTAATATAGTGCAAGGTGGAGGAATCATGTTTACTCAGGAACAATATTATCAGATCTTGAAATTTTTTAACAAGGATAGTCATGGTAAAGACTTTGCACGTACAATTAGAACTTTTGCCATAAGTGATAGTGTAGAAAACAGAAAATAGATAGTTGACTCCGGAGCAACTAATCGTATAGTTGACTCCGGAGCAACTAATCATATAGTTCATAATAAAGAATTTCTAGAGAAAGGTGGAAATTAAGTGTACAAAAAATACAACAAAGGTGTATCTTCTTTACGGTAAAACACTAGATCTTTCTTGCACAAGAGAGTGGAAAATTGGTGAGAATGACACAATTAAGAATGTTTGGTATATACCGGGATATAATTAAGTATAATTTGTTATTTGTCTCCAAGTTTACAAGAGATCCGAAGTGCTTTATCTCCTTTTATCCCGACTTCTGGTTAATGCATGACCTTCACGCTAGGAAGGTGAAGTGAATTGGTAAGGAATATGATGGATTATACAACTTACAGCAGCAAAAAGTCGAGGCAAAAGCTACAGCTCTACACTCATCTAGAGAAACTTTGAAAGAAGACGATTTGAAAGTTTGGCATGAAAGACTTGACCATGCTCCTGACAAAGTATTGAAGTTGATTCCAAATATGATGTTCAAGATAAATAATATTAGAATAAAAGAATGCAAAATCTGTTTACTTGCTAGACAAGGAAGATTGCCTTTTCCAAAAAGTACAAATAGATCTAGTAAACCTTTTCAATTGATTCATGTAAATGTGTGGGGTCCCTATAGAGTCCCAACTCATGATGGTTATAGATTTTTCCTTACCATAGTTGATGATTGCAGTAAGACGGTGTGGATTTCCTTGTTTAAAATGAAAACTGATGTCACTGTATGTCCGAGATAATTTCTGGTATCAATAAAAACTCAATCTAGTGTAAAAGTGAAGATTTTGAGAAGTGATAATGGCACCGATTTTTTCAACTTAGAATGTAAAGCTCTTTTCTATCTTATAGGATGATTCATCAGAGCTCTTGTTTACATACTCCACAACAAAATGGAGTCGTTGAAAGGAAGAATCGACACATATTGTAGGTAGGAAGAGAAATACTACTATTTGGACATTTACTTCTTAAATTTTGGAGTGAATATATTCAAGCGGCAGTGTATGTAATTAATAGACTTCCCTTATCAATACTATCTAGAATATATTCTTTTGAGATCCTGAAGCACCATCCATGCAATATCTGAGGGCAATTGGTTGCTTATGCTTTGCAACAAATGTGACACGAAGTGACAAGTTTGCAGCTACATCAACTAGGGTTGTTTTGATGGGTTATTCAACAACTCAAAAAGGTTATAATATGCTTACTAACACCTTCTTTTTTAGCAGGGATGTCGAATTCATGGAACATATAACAGAAGGAAAGCTGCAAGTCTTTCCTAATAGAGTGTTGTCCAACTGTGACATTGTTGTTGATAAACCAGGAGTAGAGATGCCAGTTGATATGGAGGTCACCAGCTGCAGAGGCACCTGTTTCACAGGGTTGATTGCAATGGTATAAAATATAAGCTTAAAGGAAAATATATACACGTAAGGTAAACAATAGAACCATGTACCAAGCAGATCGAAGGAAGGGGCCTCATGTACAATCTCTGGCCCAAGAATTTGTCTCTCCCCTACTTCATCCCAGCATAGGGGAGTCCTGCATGAAACAATAGTAGAGCCGACTTCTAAGATTAAAATGCATAGGCCTACTGAGCCATTGGAGTAATCAGCAAGAATAGGAAAGGAACCTGCCTCGATGCAGGATTATATTTGTGATAGATTTTCAACAAAGCTACATGCTAAAGTTGCTTCTCAGTATCCAATGCAAGCATATTTGTGACGTGGTGGAGTTTCACCTAAGTATCAGAGTTTCTTAACTAAAATCACTAATATAAGGGAACCTCAGAGTTATGAGGAGGCAGCAATAACAGATCCCAAATAGGTCGCAGTAATGGAATAAGAACTCACAACCCTTAAAGAAAATAAGACTTGGTCTTTGGTAGAATTTCCAGATGTGAAACTACTAATTGGATGTAAATGGGTGTTTAAGGTAAATTATAAAGCCGGCGACGCGGTGGAATAGTATAAAGAAAGGTTGGTTACCAATGAGTACAAGCAACGAGAAGGAGTAGACTACCCGGAAACATTCTTGCCCATGGTTAAAATGGTGACAATGAGAGTAGTCCTGGCCTTAGCTTGCACATAATTGGGCCTTGCACCAACTGGACGTTTATAATGTATTCCTCCAAGAGGACCTAACAGAGGAAGTTTACATGTCCTTACCTCAGGGATTTTCAGGGAGAGAAACAAGTATGCAGGCTGCATAAATCCCTGCATGTTCGATCTAAATCAAGCGTCAAGACGATGAAATTTAAAACTTACTGAAACACTTATCAACCCAGTCTTTGTATAAAGTCATTTTGACAATTCCCTGTTCGCAAAGAAAGTGGACACAAGGGTGGTGATTATCTTGCTATACGTAGATGACCTACTCATAACTAGGAATGATCAGAATCTACTATTAGAGGAAAAAATCATACTACAACGTAGCTTCAAGATTAAGGACTTAGATAAATTGGAGTTCTTTCTTGGAATTGAAATAGCAAGGTCCAAGCAAGTGATATTGATTAATCCGAGAAATTTTGCATTAGAGTTGATTAATGAACTGGAATTAGCAGGGTCAAAATCAGTTAGCACCTCAGTGGAGTGCAATTAGAGGTTTACATATGTGGAATTTGGTGAGCATACAAATTGTAAAGGAGATGATAAGCTGGAAGATGCAGGACCATACCAGAGATTGGTGAGAAAATTGTTGTATCTTACATGACAAGGCCAAATATATATTATGCAGTACATGACCTAAGCCAATTCATACATCGTCCAAAAAAATCACACATGGAGGCAACAATTATAGTTGTAAAGTATGTAAAGAATGCACCATGTTTAGGGGTGGTAATGAGCTCAAGACAGTTAATAAAACTCACTGCCTTCTGTGATGCAAACTGTGCATCATGTCCAGTATTTAGGAGATCTCTGACAGGATATATGATGAATCTGGGGATTCTTTGGTGTCGTAAAAATCAAAAAAATAATGTACAGTATCTAGGAGCTCGGCCGAAGCTGAGTATACAAGTATGGCAGTAGGAGTTTCACTAATTCTATGGCTAACATGATTCTGCAAGGAGTTGGGTGCAAATGTTCAATTACCAGTTGAGTTAAACTGTGATAGCAAAGCATCAATTGAAATCATGGCAAACCTCATATTTCACGAGCGGACAAAGTATATAGAGATAGTTCTACATTTCATCAGGGAAAGAAATCAACAGGGGATTGTTAGGACAAGATATGTTATGTCAAAAGACCAAGAAACATATATGTTCACTAAGGCTTTAGGAAAGACACAACATAAGTATGTGATGAGAAATCTGTTAGGAATATAGTAGATATGCCTAGATCCAATCTCATATTTGATGATTTGAACATATTTTTGTGAACGTTATTTGATATAAAAATATATGGCATTCTTTTATCGGAAAAGGGCCTAAAATGCCCCTGAACTATCTGTTTTGGTACAATAATGCCCTCCATCCACCCATTGGGCCAAATATGCCATCCGTTAATGTTTTTGGCTCACAAATGCCCTTTGAGTTAACGGAGGGACACGTGTCATCCTCCTGTTGGCACATTCTAAATATTTCTTAATTAATTAAAAAGACCCATTATTCATACCCGAAAAATAATTTTCTA
>MU737616.1:6021-41239 GCA_026770625.1 Nicotiana glauca | reverse complement strand
GATAAAATGTACGTTGGTGCTCGGCAAGTATGGTCGGGTGCTAGTCATGGCCCTCCAGTTTGGGTCGTGACAACTGGCTTCCACCTCTAGCGGCCTGAGCTCCACCTCTAGGACCTCTACCTCTACCTCAGCACCTCTACCCCCACCTCTAGCTGGCTGGGCAGGTTGTGGAACACCTGGTGCCTGAACTATGGCACGGGAACCCTGATAATAAGAGCTACTCGGTACTCAAGAGCAAAATCTAGCAACGTGACCCATATCATCACAAGTGTAGCAAGCCCTCGGCTGTTGAGACTGCTGGTCCTGACGACATGAATGACCACCCCAAAAACTCTGAAGTGGCGGTGCACTGATAGGAGCTGGTGGTGCACTATAGGACTGCTGATTAGAATACCGCATCTGAGGGACACGACCACCTGAAGCACTGTGAGACACCTGGAGTACCAATTGAAAAGGCCTAGGAGGATGGCCTCTACCATACAAATCCCTACCTTCAGACGAGGTACCACTGAATCAGCCTGAATGATGATGCCTCTTGTCTGACCCATAACCACCTCCCTGCAATTGAACCATCTAACCTCTCCGGGCCACATTGGCCACCTCCTAGAAGATATCTCACTCCCAGTCTCTCTAGCCATCTGAAGATGAATCGGCTGAATAAGTCCATCAATGAACCTCCTCAGCCTCTCTCTCGGTGGGAAGCATGATAAGAGCATGACGAGCCAAATCGATGAATCTGGTCTCATACTGGGTGACAATCATAGTTACCTGCTAGAGACGCTCAAACTACCTCTGATAGGCCTCTCTCTAAGTGATGGGGATAAACTTCTCTAGAAATAGTTGCGTGAACTGCTCCAAAGTCAAAGCTGGTGATCCGGTTTGGTCCATCCAAACAGTAATCCCTCCACCAAGTCTTGGCGGATCCAGACAAGCGAAAAGTAGCAAAATCAACCCCATTGGCCTCAACTACCCCATGTTCCTAAGAACCTCATGACAGTTGTCTAGAGAATCCTAGGGATCCGCAGAAGATACACCGCTGAACATAGTAGTGAAGAGCTTGGTGAACTTATCTATTATCCACAAAGCATCAGCAAACATAGTTGCTCCATCACCAGCCTGAGCTACTACATTCGGCTGAACTGCTCCAACTGGCTGAACTACTAGAGTCTGAAACTGGGGAGCTACCTGCTCTGGAGTGCGAGTTGTAGGAGTCTGAGCTCCTCTTCTAGCCTGGGAGACAGTTCATGCTACAGGAAGCAAGCCTGCTCGGGTGACACTCTCCATAAGGCCCACTAGAAAGACCAGAGCATCCCGAAGAACTGGGGTAGCAATAAACCCCTCTGGGACCTGAGTTGGGCCCACCACAACTACTGGGTCCAGAAACTCACCATCAAAATCAACCTAAGGCTCCGTTACTGGTGCTGGTGCTGCTGTTTGGTGCTGAGCTCTGCCCCTACCTCGGCCTCTAGCATGGCCTCGGCCTCTCCCTCTACCCCTTGTGGGAGCTGCTATTGGGGGGATCGGGCTGCTGGTCAGTGGATGAGGAAGTGCGTGTTCTCAGCACCTGCGAGAGAATAGAATAGAAATTCAATCAACATCGAGAAACCAACCGCACGATAGGAAATAAAAGATGGGAATTTTTTCCTAACTCTGTAGCCTCTGGGGGATAAATACATATATCTCCATACCGATCCCTCAAACTCTACCAAGATTGTCTGTGAACTGTAAGACCCATGTAACCTAGAGCTCCGATACCAACTTGTTATGACCCGAATTTCCCAACCTTAGGAATCGTGACGGCTCCTACTAATGTAAGCTAGGCAAGCCAATCCTTTAAGACTAATTACTTCATTAACCAATTATTTCCTTTTAACAATTATAAAGCAATAACGTGTAAGCAGCGGAAATTTTAATCAACCGGAAGAGAGCAATAAAATATCTGAACATGTAGCTATTACAACCGATTAGGCCTTAACCACCCAGAACTAGTATCACAGTGTCACAGATGATCTAAGAGTGCTAAATACAAAGTCTGAAAATAAAAGATATACTATCTCAAAATCAAAGAGATGAAACAGGAAAATAAGTGATAGAGGAGATGCCAGGGCCTGCGGACGCCTGCAGGTCTACCTTGTATCTCCACGCGGAGTGAAGGTAGCCAATCAATCTACGGTCCAAAGTCAACAGCACTAGGATCTGCATAAAAGAGTGCAGAGTGTAGTATCAGCACAACCGACCCCATGTGCTGGTAAGTGCCTAGCCTAACCTCTGCGAAGTAGTGACGAGGCTAGGACCAGACTACCAAATAAACCTGTGCAGTTCTATAATATACAACAAAAATTAAAGCAAAAATAAATAAGTATAGATGGGAGGGGGGAAACATGATTCGGGGAATAAAAGGTAAAACAGGATATCAAGAGAATTATAAAGGAACCAAAAATCCAACAACTAACAAGGATAAGGAAAACAAAGGCAGAATTCACTTTCATTTCACATCTTGTTACAGGCGTGCAACCCGCTCCCATTTCACGTATCTTGTTGCGGGCGTGCAACCCACTCCCATCTTATATACCTCATGGCAGGCGTACAACCCGCTCCCATTTCACATATATCATGGTAGGCGTGCCACCTGCTCCCATTTCATATATCTCATGGAAGGCCTGCCACCCGCTCCCATTTTATATATCTCGTGACAGGTGTGCCACCCGCTCCTATTTCATATATCTCGTGGTAGGCGTGCCACCCGCTCCCATTTCATATATCTAGTGGTAGGCATGCCACCTGCTCCCATTTAGTTTATCTCGTGGCAGGCGTGCTACCCGCTCCCATTTTATATATCTCGTGGCAGGTATGCCACCTGCTCCCATTTCATTTACTTCGTGGCAGGCATTCCACCCGCTCCCATTTACAAATCAACAACAACCACAAAGAATCCCGGCATGGAAACAAGAGCAATATAACAACATCCCGACAAGGGAACAAGAGCAATATAACAACTTCCTGGCAAGGGAATAAGAATATCAAAACAAACATCCCGATAAGGGAACAATGATGATAGTAACATGTGAGGCACAACAAACCACAACGGAGTCATAACAGTTATAATACAAGACTCATGGGCATGCTTGACACCGACATATAGATACTCATTACCATGCCTATACATCGTACTCCACAATTAACACGTAGCAAATAAGACACGACTCTTAATCCCTCAAGCTAAGGTTAGACCAAACACTTACCTCGATGCCACGAATACAATTCGCTCGTATCTAGTCACAAGTTACTGAATTACATCAATAAATGCTAAATGAATCAATTCGAATGCATAAAAATGAATTTTCGAAGGTTTTACCCAAAAAGTCAAAAATCGACCCCGGGCCCACATGGTCAAAACCCGAGGTTCGAACCAAAACCCTATCATCCATTCCCCCACAAACCCAAATATATAATTTGTTTTGAAATTGGACCTCAAATGGAAGTCCAAATCCCCATTTCTTGAAAAACCTAGGTTCTACCCCAAACACCCAATTTTCCCCATGAAAATCATTGATTTGAAGTTGAAATCATGTTAAAAGGTGTTAAGGATTGAAGAAAATTAGTTAAAAATGACTTACAATTGATTTGGAGACGAAGAGACCTTTGAAAAATCGTCTAAGTGTGTTTATGTTTTGAGAGGATATGAAAATGGGTTAGAAATTCGGCTAAGTATAAAAGTTCCAGGTCTCAAATGTGGAAATTGCGAACAGGGGTTCGCAATTGCGAAGCCCGACCTTTGCTGGCTTGGGAATTGGGAAATAGGGCTCGCATTTGTGAACCCTTCAGGAAAATAGGACCTTCGCATTTGCGAACAAATTGTCGCATTTGCGAGTAGGGAATTGCGACAACTTCATCGTATTTGCGACTCAAAGCTGGAACAGGGATTTTTGCATTTGCGAGACTGAGCTGGCCTCGCTTCTTCGCATTTGCGAGACTGAGCTGGCATCGCTTCTTCGCATTTGCAATATCGCATTTGCGAGCTAGGCATCGCAAATGCGAAGCCTGCAGGCTTGCTATGAACAACTGAAATCTGTCATTTTTCTAAGTTCAAAATGCACCCCGTGGCCTATCCAAAACTCACCTGAGCCCTCGGGGCTCCAAACCAAATATACACGCAACCTCAAAAACATTCTACGGACTTATTCGTGCACTGAAGTCACCAAATAATATCATGAACATCGAATTAAACCTCAAGATCAATGAAATTTCTCAAAACAATTAAACATCAAATTTGCATTTAAGGTCCGAATCACGTCAAACGGATTCTGTTTCTTACCAAACTTCACATAATTGTCTTAAATCACATATAAGACCTGTACCGGGTACCGGAACCAAAATATGGGCTCGATACCAACATGTTCTAATAGAAATTCATTTCCAAATTCTTCAAACAATTTCAGAAAATAAATTTCTTTAAAAATTCATTTCTCGAGCTTGGGACCTTGGAATTCGATTTCGGGCGTACGCCCAAGTCCCATATTTTCCTACGGACATTCCGGGACCGTCAAGTCACGGGTCCGGATCCGTTTACCCAAAACATTGACCGAAGTTAAATTAATTCATTTTATAATCAAAATTTATTATTTTTTCACAAATTTTCACATATAGGCTTTCCGTCTAAGCGCCCAAACCGCGCACGTAACTCTAGGTGATGCTAAAAGAGGTTCCTAAGGCCTCAAAATGCATAATTCATTTTAAATACAAGTGATGACCTTTTGGGTCATCACACATATATACCATGAATTCTCTACAACAGGCTCGCCTTATTGCTAACGTGGCTGATAAGCGATACTTGGATATGCGCACGAAATATACATGAAGGAAAGGATATAAGTACACCACAACGATACCCAATAAGTGCCAAGCCTAACCTCGGTCGAGTAGTGACGAGATAGGGTCAAGACCCTACTGGTATAAATATAATGAAATAAGACAGAATGAAATAGCATAGTCAAAATAAATACAAAAATCTAATAGAATTAGAATCATTGAAAGACAATAGCTGAGAACAACGAGAATAACAAAAAGGGATCTCCCAGGATACTGTCCCGTAGTCCCAAATGTAAATGTACAGGGGATCTTCCGGAATACCGTTTTGTAGTCCCAAAGTAAATATGCAGTGTAGGTTGAACTTCCAGAATACTGTTCCGTAGTCCCAAATTAAATATGTGGTATAGGGGGATCTCCCGAGATATCGTTCCGTAGTCCCAAAGTAAATATGCAGCTCAAACAATAGAAATACAACTACAACACAAAATCCTACAATTTAGCCAGCGTTTGGCCATAGATTCTCAAATTTATTTTGAAAAATCTGATTTGGGTGAAGTTTGGTTTGAAGATGAAAATATGTTTGAACATCAGTTTTCAAAACATATTTCCCAAATTTATTTTGGAAAAACATGTAGCGTGACTTATACCCACAATTTCTAAGATTTATCACAAATGCCCAACAGTACTATTATCAATAACATTCATTATATTATCTCAAACAATAGTCCTGAACATAAGTAAATTTGGTACAAAACTATCATTTTTATAATGAACTACATGATACACCATCAGATGACCTAGAAGACGAAACAACATTGTTACAGAATAATAAAATGGTGGGCTCTTTTATAAAATACAAAATTTTGGGGAAATTTTTAAAAAATGTAATAGTGATATTTTGGTCGAAAATCAGCGATTGAGCTGGTTTTGGGATTTGGCCAAAATATAACCAAAATCTATGGCCAAACATGTGTTTGTCAAATAAAAATCAAATTTATTTCGGCAAAATATCTGGCCAAATGGGTCTTTAGACTATGTACAAGTCAAAGAAGAAGCGGGAAATTTTACTAAGCATGTTGCACAGAGTTTAGATAAGAAATAGACACGTAGACATGTTCTTCTAAACTAAACAGGATAATTACATATGCTAGTGTAACTCAGTTAAAATAAAACCAATATTTTACTTAATGGAAATGGAATTTGCAACAAATATCCTATGTACACACTCGTTACCTCACGTACACAACACTCATATATCAAAACAGTACCAAATCTTAAGGGGAGTTCCTTTACAAAAGGTTAGGCAAGCCAATTACCTCGAACCAAGCTTAATTAATCAGTCACCATGCCTTTCCCACGAATATCCGTATCCGAGTGGCCCAAAATCTAGCCAAAATCCATAACTACAAGGAAATAATCTAGCTAATGAAATCAAATCTAAAGGATGAAATTGAAAAATTGCTAAAAAAAGCCTCCCCGGGCCCACATCTCGGAATCGGGTAAAATTCACAAAATAAGAACACCCATTCACTCATGAGTTCACTCGTACCAAAATTATCCAAATTCGATGCCAAAATCCCACTCAAAGCTCAAAATCTTTGTTGAAGAACTTCTTTCCATTTTTCACAAAATTTCATCCCAAATCCGAAATTAAATGATAAAACTAATGATATATTACAATAATATCTCTGAAAACAATGAAATTCAACAATAATCGGAATCCGACCCCGATATCAAAAATTCCACTACGGGTCAAAATCTCCAAAAATTCCACGTTAACTATTTCAAGCCTAAATAGGCTACGAACCTCCAATGCGGACACTCCCCTAAGATCATAATCACCCAACGGAGCTAACAAAATTGATGGAACTCCATTCTGGAGTTGTATTCACACAGTACCGACTAAGGTCCAAATTTTAAGACTTAAACCTCTATTTAGGGACTAAGAGTCTCAAAACACTCCAAAGACCAAAACAAAACCTCTCGGCAAGTCACAATAGCAGAAAAAGATATGGGGGAAGCAGTTAATGGGGGTCCGAGGTTCTAACTCTCAAAATGACCGGCCAGGTCATTTCAAAGAGGTACTGCGAGGTATTTCCAATGAGGTTACTATCGGAGATGATGGTGTTTTACGAATATAGGGTCTCTTATGTGTTCCTAATGTTGATGGCTTGGGGGAGATGATTCTATAAGAGGCACATAGTTTGTGTTATTCTATTCATCTAAATGACACGGAGAAGTATCGTGACCTGAGGTAGAATTACCGGTGGCAGTGGAAAGGAGATAGTTAAGTATGTGCCCAGATATCAGAATTGTCATTAGGTTAAGTACGAGCACTAGAGGCCAAGTGGCTTAATTCAGTAGATGGTTATACAGGAGTAGAAGTAAGAACGAATCACTATGGATTTCGTGGTTGGTTTACCATGGGCGTTGAGGAAATTTGATGACATTTGGGTCATTCTCGATAGATTGACCAAGTTTTTACACTTTATTCCATTGATGACTACATACATTTCAGAGTGGTTGGCCAGATTTATGTTCAGGAGATCATCTCGTTGCATGGCATGCCTATTTACATTATTTAAAATAGAGGCACTTAATGCACTTTGCATTTCTGGAGAGTAGTACAAAGTGTGTTGAGTACCCAGGTAGAGCTCAGCACTGCCTTTTATCTAAAAACCGATGGGCAGTCGGCATGGACAATTCTGAATCTAGAGGATACGCTCAAAGCATGTGCGATTGACTTTACAGGCCAGTGGGATCAGTTACTATTGGCTAAGTTTTCTTATAACAACAGTTATCAATCCAACATCGATATGGTTCCATTTTGAGGCCTTGTATGATTGACGATGTCGTTCCCCCATCAGTTGGTTTGAGCCCGATGAGGCTAGGTTATATGGTACTGATTTGATAAAGGATGCCTTGGATAAGGTAAAGTTGATTCAGCAGCAACTTTGCGTAGCATAGTCCTAACAGAATAGTTATGCAGATCAGAAAGTGCATGATATATCATTTACAGAGGGCGAGAAGTTACTTTATAAAGTCTTGTCGATGAAGGTATCATGAGGTTCGGGAAGAGGGGCAAGCTGAGTTCGAGGTTCATCGGTCCATTCGTGGTGTTCGAGCGAGTTGGTGAGGTTACATACATGCTTGTTTTGCCTCCTATTATATCGGCATCCGGTATTCCACATGTCTATGCTCCGGAGGTACCGTGACTACATGTCCTATATATTGGATTACAACACAGTTTAGCTAGATGAGAGCATGGGTTATGAGGAGGAACCATTTGCCATTGTTCACAGACAGGTTCGCAAGTTAAGTCCTATGACGATTACAACGGTGAAGGTCCAATGGAGGGGTCAACCATTCGAGGAGGCAACTTGGGAGACCAAGGAGGACGTCCAGAGCAGATATCTTCATTCAGCTATGATTCTAAACTCGTTCAGGGACAAACCTTTGTTTAAGAGGTGGATAGTGTAACAACCCGATTGCTCATCTAAAGAACATAAGATCCGAGCTGCCGCCATTCCTTCTAGATCCTCATTTCCCTATTTAATACTTCCCGTATGTGATTTTCCTATTTTATGACTTGTGGGGATGGTTGGTTTGAATTTTAAAGGGTTTGGGTTGAATCCAGAACACTTAGTTCTATTATAGTGGCTTAAGGTGGCCATGTTTGATTTGAGTCAACACTTTATGTAAACAACATTGGAATCAGGATTTGAATGTTCCAATATGTTTGTACGATAATTTTGGACTTGGGCGTATGTTCAGATCCAGTTTCGGGTGGTCTGAGAGCTTTTCAGTGCTTATTATTGGAAGTTGACATTTGGACGATTTTAGGATTTTCTAAGTTTGACTTGAAGTAGACTTTGGTGTTATCAATGTCTATTTGGGATTTCGAGCCTTGAAATAGATTTCTATATTTAACTACCAAAAAACCCCAACTGATTGTCATGACGCCTAACTCACTTTCTAGGAAAGCCAAACATAACAATAATGAAACATAGATACTGAATTAATAGAGTTAGTACAAGTCTAAAGCCAATAACTTAAAATAAGTGCTTTGAAATACAATAATCCCCAAGAACTGGTAAATATAGTATCATGAGATATAAAAAAGTACAATTTTATAATACAAATAACAATACTGTTTGAATCTAAATAAGAGTGCTAAAGGAAAAAGACACCAAGATTGCGGTCGAGATGCAGCTCTACCTCATCTCTCCAAAGCTAAACTCAACAACACCCTCAGTCACTAGTCACTCGGTCCAATACCTAGATCTACACAATTAAGTGCAGAGTATAGTATGAGTACAACCGACCCTATGTACTCAATAAGTATCATAACTAACCTTGGCGAGATAATAGAAGCAAGAATTTATTAATGGTACTGGCTAATCACCTGTACAATTCATAAATATCAGAAGTGCAGAACAATAATATGATCAAGTCATGAATCACTGATAAAACCAACTTGGTGCATACAATAATTTAACATACTCTACTGAGTCGACAATTCAGCATATAGAGAAGATATGAAAATAAAACAGATATGCAAACAAGGAAATTGCAAATAAAGAAGATATGCAATAACCAAATCAAACGCTGGCCAGTCTTTCCTCATAAAGACAATTACCGAACCAAATCCCTGATCAACTTTCCCTATAACGCGTGTACACCATCAAGAGAAAAACATGAGAGGGTGACCCTAGGGGATGGATCCTTATCCACATGATGCACGATGTAATCATGTTCCATATATATCAATCATAGGTCATAGTCACGTGCCAATAATCATAACCCGCACGGCATAGTCACGTGCCAATAATCACAAACCGCACGGCATAATCACGTGCCAATAATCACAACATGCACGACATAGTCACATGCCAATAATCACAACTGCATGAGATAGTCACGTGCTTCCTGTCCATTCCATATCACACAGAAGAAGATATACAAGTTTACATTAACAATGGATATCATATTTCATACTCACAAACTGGTATAAGTGACAAGCTAAAGTGTATGCATGTGTGGTAGGGTACTACCATAGCTTAAATTAGAAAATTATATCACAAAAGTAGCAATTATCATGTTCAATCAGGAGACTAACCTCTATGTAACCTCAAACATGGTTCAAATAGCTCACTAAGGGTACAAATATAAGAAACATCACAACTTAAATTTTAACAATCAATTCAAGGTATAACATAGCCTAAGCACTACATTGAGCATGAATATTACCCCGGTGCTCGAACATGGGCTCAACCCCTCATATGTGCGTCACCCAGAACACGTAGCTATCAAAAATAACTCAGGTAACTAGTGCCTTAATCAAGTTTAGGTAAGATACTTACCTTAAGCAAGCTAAATCGGTACTCTAAGAAGCCCTTCCCACGTGAATCAACCTCCAGATGACTCGAATCTAGCGAAAATAACTTAATATCATCAATAAAAGCCATATGAAATAATTCTAAACAAGAAAGCTAAGACCTTGAATGAATTATTCAAAGTCAATCCAAAAAGTCAACCTCGAGACCGCACCCCAAAACTCGATAAAGCTCACAATTTCTGAACACACATTCCAATACGAGACCAAATATATCCATATTATCCAAATCCGAACCTCAAATCAGCAATTTTAACTTAAGAAAAGTTTTTACTAAAATCCCCATTTTCTTCACTTTGATTCACCAATCAAAGGTTAAAATCAAGGCTGGAATAATGAATAATAAAAAAATCTGAATAAAGGATACTTTCCCCAATCTAAGTCGTAAAAATCCCCTTCAAAATCGCCCTGAGATATATATATCAAAATGTGATAAATAACCAAAACCTTCAAAATAGAGTACTTAAATGATCTGTCGCTGAATACACATCACGATCGCGAGACCTACCTTGCGCTCGTGAAGATAAATCCCACGCTCACCTCTTGGCCTTTCTATGCAATTTCAAGGCTACCCTCACGACTGCGACACTCAAACCTATTGGACCTATATGAACTTGGTCGCATCCACACGAGCGAGAAGACCAACGTGTGCCATCAACCCCAACCAACCTTTTTCTACACGAACGCAACTCCCAAGTCGTAAACGCGAAGGCCACAACCTCTCATGATCTTCGAACGTGATCACCTCTTTGCGAACGCGCAGAAAAAATACCAGCTGCCACCAAAATACTCTTCATGATCGCGATGCACCATCTGTGATCACGAAGCATACCAAAACATCAGAAAACCAATAGTTCCAAAACAAAGTAAAATAGTCCAAAACCTATCTGAAACACACCCGAGGCCCCCGGAATCCCGTCCAAACACACCAACTAATCCCAAAATATAACACGGACCTACTCAAGACCCCAGATCATAACAAACAACATCAAAATCATGAATCGTACCTCAATTCAAGCATAAGGAACTGATCCAAATATCTAAATTCAAAACTTATGCCAAACATGCCTAACCAACTCGGAATGACCTCAAATTTTGCACACAAGTCCCAAATTTCAAATCAGACCTATTCCAAATACCGAGACCACAATCCTAACCCAATATCAATAAAGCCAACTCTCGGTCGAACCCTTCAACCTTCCAACTTTCATCCATTCAAGGGAAAATAACTTAGGAACCTCCAAATTCAAATTCGGACATATACCTGAGTCCAAAATCACCATTTGAAACTATTGAGACAATCAAAATATCATTTCGGAGTCTTCCATACAAACGTCAAACTCCGATCAACTCTTACAACTTAAGTCTTCAACCAAGGAACTAAGTGTTCCAATCTAATACAAAACTTCTCTGAAACCAAAGCAACTATCCCGGCAAGTCATGTAACCAAATATACACATATGTAACACATCAAATAGGGGAAATAGGTCTAAAATACACAAATGACCGATTGAGTTGTTATATTCTCTCTCCTTTGAACAAACATTTATCCTCGAACGAGTCTAGAATCATACTCGGGGTCTCAAAAAGATTAGCATATCTGCATCGCTTGTCTTGCTTGATCTCCCAAGTATTCTCCTTAACCAGCTGACCTTTCCAATGAACCTTTACCAATGCTATATTCTTCGACCTCAACTATCGAACATGTCAGTCTGAAATAGCCACCGGCTCCACATCATAAGTCAAATCTTCATCCAACCGCACCGTGCTAAAGTCTAATAAATATGATGGATCCCAATAATAAGCATGTAGCATAGAAATGTGAAACACTAGGTTAACTCCCAATAAACTAGGTGGAAAGGCAATTCTATAAGCCACATTTGTCACTCTCTCACGCACCTCAAAATGTCCAATATACCGAGGAATCAACCTAAACTTCTTCTCGAACCTCATCACACACTTCATGGATGAAAATCTTAGTAGACCTTCTCACCCACCATATATTCCACATAACGAGACTTCCTATCAGCATAACTCTTCTGCCTAGATTGTGTTGTACGAATCTTCTCCTGTATCACCTTCATATTCTCTACAACATCTCAGACCAAATCGGTTACCAACAACCTTGCCTTCCCAAGCTCAAACTAATTAACCAGAGTATGTCATCACCTTCCCTATAAGAACTCATATGGAGCCATCTGGATACTCAACTGATACTTGTTGTTAGAGGCAAACTCTGCTAACGGTAGAAACTAATCCTATAATCCTCTGAAATCAATAACACATGATCGTAACATGTCCTTCAAATCTGAATAGTGCACTTGGATTGCCCCTCCATCTAGGATAAAATGTTGTTTTTAGCTCGACCCGTGTTCCCAACTCATGATGCACTACACTCCAAAAATGCAATGTAAATTGCATACCTCAATCTGAGATAATAGAAACGGGTGTATCATGAAGGCAAACAATCTCCCTAATATAAATGCAAGCTAGCTGCTCTGAAGAGTAGGTAGTCGTGACTGGAATGAAGTGTGCAGGCTTAGTCAGTCTTTACACAATGACCACACTACATCAAATCTCCTCAAAGTCCGTAGAAGCCCAACTACAAAACCCGTAGTGATACTCTCCCACTTGCACTCTGGAATATCAAGCCTCTAAAGTACACCACTCGGTCTCTGATGCTCGTACTTCACCTATTAAAAGTTCAAATACCGAGCAACATACTCGACAATATCCTACTTCATCCTTCACGGGACCCAAATAAATGGAATACCACGAACTATGGGCCTCTTCAAGAAATTATCGTAAGCCATCCAAATTTGGAACATAGATTTGGACCTGAAGCCTTAATATCCCATTATCTCCAATAGTATCCTCCTTAGAATCACTGTTCTACACCGTGTCCCTTAGGACAAGAAAGTGGGCATCATCGCCGTAATACACTTAAACAAGGACAATTGTGATACATCACAAGAAAGAACCTTGCTAGGCTTTGAAATATCCAATCTCAAGAACCTGTTGGACAAAGCCTAAAACATCTAATGCTAACGGTCTCTCCCTAGTTGGGATAAAAGCAAGACTTCCCATGCTCATATCCTTGCTACTCAAAGCATCTGTCACCACATTGGCATTCCCTGGGTGATAAAGAATGGTGATATCATAGTCCTTTAGTAGCTCTAACCACCCCCGTTGCCTCAAGTTCATATCTTTTTGCTTGAATAAGTGTTGGAGACTCATGTGATTGATGAACACCTCACAAGACACATCGTAAAGATAGTGCCTCCAAATCTTGAGTGCATGAACAATGGCTTCCAACTACAAATCATGTACTAGGTAGTTTTATGAGAATTCAATTGACACGAAACATAAGCAATTACTCCACCCTTATGCTTTAGCACACATCCAATGCCAACCCATGAAGCATTGCAATAAACTGCATAAGAAACCAATCCTGAAGACAAAACCAGAACTGAAGATGTTGTCAAAGAAGTCTTGAGCTTTTGAAAGATCTCCTCACACTCATTAGACCATCTGAATGGGGTACCCTTCATCATCAATTTAGTCAATAGGGCTTCTATAGATGAAAACCCCTCCATAAAATAGTGATAATACCCAACCAACATAAGGAAACTCTATATCTCAGTAGCAGTAGTCAATTTGGGACAACTCTAAACTACCTCAATCTTCTTTGAATCCACCATAAATCCTCACTAGATACCACGTGGCCCAACAATGCCATCGAGTCGAACCAAAATTCATACTTGGAGAATTTAGCACATAACTTATTCTCCCTCAAAGTCTAGAGTACAATCCTCAAGTGCTTCTCATGCTCGTCCTAAATGCGAGAATACACCAATATATGATTAACAAACAGAATGACACAACAAAGAATTCATAGTGGCCATAACTGTTCCTGAAATCCATCTTAGGAATATCCGAAGCCATGACAGGTCCTGTTGACGCCTAACTCACTTGCTAGGCAAGCCAAACATAACAATAGTTAAACACAGATACTGGATTAATAGAATTAGTATAAGTCTAAATCCAATAACATAAAATAACCACGTCAAAATACAATAATCTCCAAAACTGGTAAATACAATGTCATGAGCTCTAAATAAAAGTACAAGTCTAGAATACAAATAACAATGTTGTCTTAACGTAACTATCAGTGCTAACGGAAAAGAGACGCCAAGACTACGGCAAGATGAGCTCTAACTCATCTCTCCAAAGCTAAACTCTGCAACAACCCTCAACTACTGGTGACTCACTCCAACACCTGGATCTGCATATTTAAGTGCAGAGCATAGTATGAGTAAAATTGACTCCAGGTACTCAGCAAGTGTCATAACTAACCTCAGCGAGATAACAAAAGAAAGAATTTATTAATCATGTTCGCTATTCACTTGTACAATTCATAAATATAAGGAGTGCAGAACAATAATATGACCAAGTCATGAACCATTTCTAAGACAAACTTGGTGCACACAATAACATAACATACTCTGCTTAGTCGAAAATACATCATATAGAGAAGATATGCAAATAAAACAGGTACGCAAATAAGGAAATTGCAAGTAAATAAGAAATACAAATAACCAAATAAAGCACTAGCCAGTATTTCCTCATAAACACAATAACCAAAGCACTGATCAGATTTCCTAATACCGCGTGTACACCATCAAGAGAGAAATATGGGAGGGTGACCCTAGGAAGATGAATCCTTATCTACACGATGCACGTGTAGTCACGTCTCATAAATATCAACCGCATGACATAGTCGCGTGCCAGTAATCACAATCCGCATGGCATAGTGACATGCCAATTATCACAACCTACACGACGCAACCACATGCCAATAATCACAACCTGCACAACGTAGTAACATACTAATAATCACAATCGCACAACATAGTCATGTACTACCAGTCCAATTCATATCGCACATAAGCAGATATACAAGTTTACATGAAGAATGGATATCAAATTTCATATTAACGACTTGTATAAGTGACATGCTAAAGTGTATACATGTGCATATTGTACTACCATAACTCAAATCAGGCAATTACATCATGAAAGTAGAAACTATCAAGTTCAATTAGGAGATTAACATCTATGTAATCTCATACATAGTTCAAATAAATCACAAAGGGGTACAAATATAAAAAAACATCACAACTTGAAGCTTAGGAATCAGTTCAACGCATAACTAAGCATTATCCCGAGCATGAATAATACCCCGATGATTGGACATGGGATCAACCCCTCATATATGCGCTACCGATAGCATGTAGCTATCACAAATAACTTAAAAACTTAGTGCCTCAACCAAGGGTAAGTAAGATACTTACCTCAAGCAAGCTAAATCAGTACTCTAAGAAGCCTTTCCTGCATGAATCAACCTCCAGATGGCTCGAATCTAGAGAAATAACTTGATATCATTAATAAAAGCCATAGAAAACAATTACAAACAAGAAAGATAAGATCTTGAATAAATTATCAAAGTCAACCCCGCGCTCGCACCCTAGAACCCGACAAAGCTCATAAATTCTGAACACTCATTCCAATAAAAGCCAAAATATATGTATTTCATCAAAATATAACCTCAAATCAACCCTCATATCATCAACTTTTACTTTTAAAAAGTTTTTACTTAAATCGCCAATTTCTTCACTTAAAGTCACCAATCAAACGCTAAATCCAAGGTTGGAATCATGAATAAAAAACAAATTTGAGTAAAAAATACTTACCCTAATAGTGAAAATCCCCTCCAAAATTTCCCAAATCCGAGCTCAATATCTCAAAATGTGACAAAATAATCAAAACCCTAGAAATATAGTACTTAAATGATCTCCCTAGGCATACACATCGAGATCGCAGGACCCACTTTGTGATCATGATGACAAATCCCACGCCCAACTATGGACACTTCTATTCGAACGCGAGTCTACCCTCACGAACGTGATGCTCAAACCTGCAGGGCCTATGCAAACATGGTCGAACGTGAAGACTAACGTGTGTCATCACCCCTAACTGGCCTTCCTCTACACGAATGCGACTTCCAGGTCACGAACTTAAAAGGCACAACCCTTCATACTCTATGAACGTGATCACCTCTTTGCGAACGCAAAGAACAAGTACTATTTGCCACCAAATTACCCTTTGCGATCGCGATGCACCGTCTAGGATCATGAAACATACCAGAAAATCAGAAAAGCAGCAGCTCCAAAATAATGGAAAATGGTCTAAAACACACTCGAGGCCCCCGGATCTCGTCGAATCACACTAACCTATCTGAAACCTAATTGAAGCCCCAAATCAGACCAAACAATATCAAAACAATGAATCACACCTCAATTCAAGCATAAGGAGCTAATCTAAATTCTCAAAATTTGAAACTTACGCTAAACATGCCTAAATAAATCTTAATGATCTCAAATTATGTATGCAAGTCCCAAATGACATAAAGGACCTATTCCAACCCACGGAACCACAATCCTAACCCAAGATCAACAAATTCAACTCTCAATCAAATCTTTCAACTTTCCAAACCTTCAACATTCCAACTTTCACTAATTTAGGCCAAAATAACCTAGGAACCTCCAAATCTAAATCTGGACACACGCCTAAGTACAAAATTACCATACAAAGATATAGGAATAATCAAATAACCATTCTAGAGTCATCTACATAGAAGTCAAACTCCAGACAATTGTTACAACTTAAGTCTTTAACTAAGGGGCTAAATGTCCCAATTCAATCCAGAACTTCCCTGAAACCAAACCAACCACCTCGACAAATCACGTAACCATAAATGCACATGTAAATCATAAAATAGGGCAAACGTGATTAAAATTCACAAAAAGACTAGTCAGATCATTATAATATAGTGATTGGTGACTTTTATTTAAAATTTGGCGTTATTCTGAGTTGTTTTAGTATGATTAATCGCATTTGGAGTTGGTTGGAAGAATTTTGAAGTTCAGAAGTTGATTTATTTAGTTTCAAGGTACGATTCTTGGTTCTGATCCTATTATATGTGTTTCAAGACTTCGAGAAGGTCTGTAGTACATGTGAACTTATTGGTATATTTGGCTGGGTCCCAGATGGCTCGAGTGAGTTTAAGACCACCCAGAGAAAGGTTGTAGTCAGCAAATTTTGTTGGTGCCTAGTGTGAATCGCAATTGTGGAAAGCTTTGAGGGGCTTATGAGGTTTTGTGCTACGCGATCGCAATTTTTTCCCTAGCAGTGCTTCACCTTCGTATGATTGAGGTCGTGAAAATGATGAGTTGTCGAAGAATAGGGGAGTTATCTAGTCTAAACGATTGCTTGAGATATTCTGTGATCGTGGAGAGGAATTTTAGGGGGCTGCAGTGGAGCCTACGCATTCACGACAGTGGGCTAGTGTTCATGATGTGTCCAGCCTGGAAACCTTCGCATTGTGAGGGCTCTTACCATTTCCTCGAAGGGGGAAATTTAGGGAAAAGGAAAGTTTTTGCTTTGTGATCGTGAGGCTTTATCCGCAGTCACCAAGGATAATACTTGAGCAGAATATCAATTTTAATACGGGATTATGCCTCATTTTCCTCATTTTTCATTTGGTTTGGACGATTTTGGAGCTCTTTGGAGGGGGATTTTTATCAATCACTATAAGATAAGTGATTTATATCAATTATGAGTTAAATAATAGATTAGGTAAGGATTTTAACTTAAAAATTAGTAGAATTTTAAGATTTTATTAATAAACCTAGGGTTTAGTAAAAATGGAATTTCATCACGAATTTAATAATGAAACTTGGTGCAAGTAATATATTTGAGTTCATGATTCCATAGGCAATAGTTATTTTCAAAAAATTCTAGAATCCTGGCACGTGAGCCCAGGGTTGACTTTTGTTGGCTTTTTAAGTTAGGTTGAAAAATTACTCTAGTAGTTAAATTATGAGATTTTTAGCATACATTGATTGTTTTGTACGCCCTTTGATTAGTTTTGTGTTTCTCGGTGTTGATTTAAGGTGACTAATAAGGTTTGAGAGCTGAGTAGAGGTCTTGGAAGAGAGATAAGTCTCTTGCTTAATCTTGTAAGAGGGAATTATTCATGTACGTATTCCAATTATTGTGTGCTACTTATTATGGTTGCAACGTACGTACGAGGTGATGAGAGTCCATGTGCAGCTAGATTCATGTTTATATCCGGGTAGACTTAGATCCACACCATTCCTAAAATGTACTATTTGAATTAAACTTTTGTGTTTGATTACTTGAATTGATGACTGAGATTCAGACTAGGATAAATATATCGACTGAGCCTCTTACTTTGGATTTTGTAAAATATTTTATGATCGGTAGTTCCGTTTCTGCTCGACTCGCATGTATCTTCACGAGTGAGAGAGTTTCTCTACTCTTATGGGATCGGACCATTCGCCACGGCAATATTACAAATTACTGTTATGGGATCACTACGTTCACCTCAGCAATATTATAAATTACTTTTATGGGATTGGGTCTTTCGCCTCGACTGTATTATGAGTTATTATTATGGAATCGGGTCACTCGCCTCAGTGATATTGTGTCACACTATTCGTATGGGGTCGGACTATTTATCTCGCCATACTTGTGCGTAATACTTGATAAGGAGCTAGTGTATATATGAGTTTCCTGACTCGAGATTTGATTTTGTATTTTATGTTGGTTGATCTTGTTCCTTTGAAATAGTTTATGGTATTTAATGTTTTCGTAATTATTCTTACTAAAGAATTGTATTACTCATACCAACTTGTCTCGTTGCTACTAGTTGTGTTCCATACATGTTTTCTCTTTATACATTGTTATTGGATCACTAGTAAGTGTCGATATTGACCCCTCGTCACTACTTCTTCAAGGTTTGATGATATACTTACTAGGTACGTGTTGATTTACGTACTCATACTATACTTCTACACTAATAATACTGGTACTGAGGCTGGCTCTTTAGGTGGTCATTCAGGCACGTAGATGCACTATCCGGAGACTTAGTGGTGAGTTGTTCTCCACGCTTTAATCTGCACCACCCGGAGTCTCCTTCTTGTTATGTTTATTATTTCTCTCTATTTTATTTCAAACATTAGCTATAGTAGTTTTGTATGTTCTACTAGATGGCTCATACACTTGTGACACCAGATTGTTGAGGTTTCTAATAGTAGGCTAGATTCCCGAGTTTTAGTCGTAGTTTGTACTCCACTTACTACGTTATACTTGTGTTTGAGCTTAAATATTAGTGTATTGCACTTATTATGTATTTTATTCCTTTCAGGAAGTGGTTCCATGCTATTAAGATGATTTGGAGCAAATTTGAACAAGTTGGAGCTTTGAAATCTGAGCAAAAACTCAAGAAATTAAGCCAGTATCATGTTCGGGGTCGAGGACCAAGTATGGATATCAAAAAATGAGAAATAAAAATTACTCTGAGAAAATTGCACTACCATACCCACGGGCCTCATAGCAAGTGCGCAATTTCCCTGCAAAGTGAAAAAAATCAATACTTTGTAAAATTTCCACAGCCGCGCCGCAATAGTGCAAAAAGCGGCAAGATATGTTTTTGGCAAATGTTCTGAATTACCCACAAGAAAGACACATGATGCGGCACAGCAGCACAAAAATATTAGAGTAATTTCCTATTTTGACTAAAAAGGGTAGTTTCGTCTCGGTTTATTTTGGGGACGGCTTAAATACACCAGAAAACACATTTTGGGTGATTTTGACATATTTTTGACCTGAGGCCAAGGAGGAGTGGGAAAAATATAAGGACAAGGATTTTAACATTCCTTCCTCAATCAAGACCCGAGTTTGGATCCAATCTATGTTTTCCTACACTTTAATTATATTTGTCATGAATTTCTCCATGCCGATGGAGTAATTCCTTCTGGGGTTTGACGGATTTGGTTTATTGATGATCGTTTATGAATTATAACTCTATTTTTATATATTTGAATGATTTTGGAAGATTTAATTATTGCATATATATTCACTAGTTCATGTAATCGACAGAGGCATAACTTGTGATATCTTTGCATTATATTGTTAGTTGAGTTCATAAATTGTTCTAAGTAATCGAAGAGGCTAGTTGAATTATTGATTAAACCTAGTTAGGAGAATAATAGAAAGAGGTTTCCTAAAGACTGATCCACTATGTTTTCTTGCATATCTTCACAATGCTTAAATTGGTTCATCTCATGAGTTTAAGACATAATCGAGAGAGGAGTTTCTGCTGAACGTTTGAACTAACAATAGAGTGAATTCGAGAGAATCACTTGAATATTGGAAGTGAATTATCTAGAGTTATATCCCGAACAATTATCTTGCACCTATCATGTCAAAAAATATCTTCTCCCACTGATAACCTTAGTTGCTTATTCCTTGTCTCGATAGTCATTAGTCAATAGCTTTAGATTCTTAGTTATATAAATCTCAATTGTTGATCCTCCTGGATAGCAATCAAGCTAGAAACTACGAGAATACTATTTAAATACAATCCCTGTAAATACGATATTATATTATACTATCTTTGATTAGCGATAATAATTTTAGTGTATGGTTTACGGTCGTTGAATTTTGGCACCGTTGTCGCGGATTGGCAATCAATAGTGTTTGAAATAGTTTGTAGTGATAATTCAGGAATTTTTTATTTGTTCTTCACTGGTTTCTCTTATGTGTGTAGGCAACAGTTTATGTTTGTGGTGTATGACTTGATCTTCTTCAAAAGAAGTAATACCCTACAAATCAGAATTGAAAAAATACATGCGGCAACTAAGGAAAGAGAAATAGTTCACCAAAAGTTCTTGGGGAAACCTTCAACCTAATAACACATGGCTAATAACGATGACAACAAGGTAGATGTAGTTGCAAGAGAGGCAGCATAGGATAGAGAAGAATCTTCAAGAATAGCAGTTGAGGCAGTTTGTAGAGCTACTGAGGAAATCGTCAAAGATAATAGGGGTAGAAGATTCAGTCCAAATTGACCCTTGAATGAAGAGCAGTTCGAGAATGCGGTACCCAGGCCTAGTAGAGCATTGGGTGACTAGGCCAAACCAGTCTTCATTCAAGGATTATCAAGTGTTAGACCACCTCCAATTACAACAAATAATTTTACATTGAAGCAAGGGTTGCTTTAAACCATTTAGAACTGATGTGTCTTCAGAGGGAAGATGAACGAAATCTATACATGCATCTAATGGACTTCGAGGAGATTATGAACACCTTGCAATACAATTGGGTGTCACAAGATGCAATGAACTTAAGAGCATTCCCCTTTTCACGTAAAGATGACGCGAAGCAGTGGCTTCGAAGCTTCCCTAACGGATCGATTAGAACATGGGAAGAGATGAAAAAAAATTCCTTGATAAATATTTCTCCGCAGCTAAGACGGGTATGTTTAGAAGAGGAATCCATAACTTCTTCCAAAAAGAGACTAAAACTGTTTGAAGCATGGGAGAGGTTTAAGGTGATAGTTAGAAAGTGTCAATATAGTGGAATTGAACTCTGGATGCAAATCCAGGACTTTTGGAAGGATTGACACCACCCTCGCATAGAACATTGAGCAATGCAGTTGGAGGCCCTTTGATGAAGAAGACTCTAGAGGAAATAGTTATAATTCTTGATGTGTTATCTGAAGATGCTAATCGGCGGCCCTCTGAGGACACCCTACTCATGAGTGTCATGCCTCAACTGAGGAAGTGAATGGTGTAGGAAACTATAATTTTAATGTAATGGATCAGAGGCACCCCGGTTTTTTCATGGAGTTCACCTAGGGGTACTGCAATGCATGGTAGTAAAACAACCCCAGATCCAAGGACCAGGAGCTCCTGGTTTTATCAATCAGCCGAGGTAGCAATGTCAACCTCAATAGCCCAATCAACTTGGCCTAGAAGATCTCATGAAATCCTTCATTGTGAAAACTAATGAAAGATTTGAAGTACAAGGGGTAGCAATTCGAATTTAGATAATCAAGTAGGACAGATTGTAATGATATTATCTGATAGAGTCCTACGAACACTCCTGGATGATACAGAAAGAAATCCCAAAGAAAGAGTGAATGTTGTAACTTTGAGAAGTGGGAAAGTGTTAAGATCTCACCCCGATCCAAAATTATATGAGAAATGAAAAATAAAGTGGGGAACAGCTGAAAAGTGAGGTTGATAAGAAGAGGAAAGGCCAAATGGAAGCTGAGGAAAGAAGAAGGAAGAAAACTCGAAAAGGGAGGAACCTGAGGCAAGCAATCATATGCATGTTCTACCTTTTCCCAAAAGCTAAGTAGAGAAAAGCTGGACAAGCAGTTTGAGAGATATCTGGATGTACTGAAATAGATTCATGTAAACTTACCATTCATAGAAGTTCTCTCACAAATGCCTGCTTATTCTAAATTCTTGAAAGATATTCTTATGAAGAAGGTGAAAATAGAGGGCGACCTCAGTGGTTAAGTTCACAGAGCATTGAAACGCGATATTGCAAAATAAACTCCCGTAAAAGTGTGGTGATCCAGGGAGTTTTACTATACCTTGCTCTTTAGGAACAATTAATTTTGATAAATCCTTATGTGATTTTGGTGCTTCAATTAATTTAATGCCTCTATCTATCTACAAGAAACCGGAGAAGGAGATTGGAGAGATAAGGTCTTCGCCCATATCTTTGCAGTTGGTAGACCAAATGACTATAACACCAAGGGAATAGTGGAAGATGTGTTAGTTCGAGTGGATAAGTTTGTATTTCCTGTTGATTTTATAGTGGTAAATATAGAAGAAAACAAGGAAGCCCCTCTCATCCTAGGAAGACCATTCTTAGGGACGGGTAGAGCTATATTAGATGTATAAGAGAGAAAACTCATGCTTAGAGTAGGTGAGGAAACTGTGACGTTTAAGATGGATGTAGCAAATGGGGCACAAAAGGACAAACCAGATGCGAGTGTTGAATAGAAAGTGAAGTGCGCGAAAGAGAAGGTTGTAGTGAACGAGAAAGATAAGTGTGGGTGTACCCAAAGAAGGCTGAGAAGAAGTTGTCCACATAGATGTGTGCATTCATTTGGGTGCGAGGGATGGAGCCCAACTTCGACTCAGACCCCGACTAGATGTTCAGGGAAGCTTCCTTTACCTTATGCTTTTTAAATGTGTGCCATGGGGACATGCCACGATTTAAAAAGTGGGGTGGGGAATATATATATATGTGTGTGTATGTGTGTGTGCGCGCGCGCGCATTTGTAATCGTTGATTTTGATTGGAAATATTGATATTTCACGACGATGGATTTCCTCGGCTGTCTTCTTGAGGGATTGAAGTCAGAAAATAATATATTTCTTATGTAGTGTAATAAATACCCCTTCGTTTTTCTTTGTGCGGTGGTTCTTTTTCAAGGGTATTGTGTGAACCGGGTGTAGGTAGTTTTCTTTTATTAGGAACAAGAAAACCTTGTGTTGTGATTTGAAATGAAAACAATATCTCTGGACTTTATTATTCCTAGAGAATAGTAAATGCCTTAGTTGTGATGTCTAGGCTCAGTTCTTGACTCGTGGATAAGTACCTTAATTTGTTTGATCTTGACTCTGCTTAACTGTTTTGACTAGAGAGTCGGGATAGATCCGATCCTAAGTGAGTTATGTGCCGTGTGTGTGAGGTTTTGTGTTATTTTGTGCATTGCATTTTATGTCTAGAACTTTTTTCTTGTGTTTGCAAAGTAAAATAATAATTTTATTCGGTCTTGGAGGTGATATAGGCATTTCTTTGTTGAGCTAGTTATATGTTTTTACCCACCTAATTGTTATGTATCCTAGTTAACTCGTTTGAGCTTGTAATCATGTTTCTTTGGCAACCACATTCCAATCTTACTCATTTGTTTGAATTGACCATCTATTTCAACCTTTTACTTCTCGTGAGCACTTGAATTTGTTATCAACTTTATAAAAGTTAAAGTGTGGAGTGTTGGTTTGTCTTTTGAGTGGAACTATTTAAATAAGGAGAAATGTGTACTATTTTAAAAAAGTAAGAGCCACTTGAATTGAAAAAGAAAATAAAAATAAATAGTTGTATGGTTATGAAAAATATTTCTTGATAGTGGTAACTCTTGATATAATTGTGCGTAAAGAAGCAGGGAGTTAATGTATATTGATGTGAAGGTGGAATTGTGGTTTGATATATGTGTGGGATTTTGAACGGTTAATTGTATGTATTAAAGTGCTTAGGGTGGTGTAGTCACTCTTATATCCAAATGTGTCTTGCCAATCCTGCAACATACATTACAACCAAATAAAGTCCTACTTGATCCTTAAATGAATGAGCTCGAATTAGTAAAGTATTACACTAAGGGCAAACCTATGGTACGTTTTATGTTGCACATGAATTTTGATTCTGAGAGTGAGTGAATACTTTTTATCTTGAGTTCCTTATTATTCTTGAACTTTATTATATGTGGAACTACTTTCTATTGTTCGTGTGAGGGCACATGACTTGCAAAGGAAAGGCAATGACTTTGACCTCTATATTAGAATAAGTGAGTGGTTTGTAAAAAAAAATATGTGGTGCTTGTGAGTCGAGTGTAGGCTAGGATATTATGATGTGGTGCTTAGTATGTTTTAAGTATTCTTTGCATGATAAATTAGGGAAATTGTCCAATAAAAAGGTCGTCTCTATGTGAAGTAAAATTTGATTACTCGAGGACGAGCAATAGCTAAGTTTGGGGTGTTGATGGTAGGCTAGAATCCCGTATTTTAGTCGTAGTTTTCGCTCCAATTACTGCATTTTACTTGTGTTTGGTCTTAGATATTAGTATACTGCACTTATTATGTATTTTATGCCTTGGTAAAAGTGGTTCTGAGCTATTAAGATAATTTGGAGCTAATTTGAGCAAATTGAAGCTTTGAAATCCAAGTAAAAGCCCAAAAAATTAGGTTAGAATCAGGTTCGAAGGTCAAGGATCAAGCCTAGATATGAAAAAGCTAGAAAATAAAAATTACTCTAAGAAAATTGCACTACCGTGCCGCGGGCCTCATAGAGCTTGTGCAATTTTCCTGCAAAGTGAAAAAAAACCAATACTCTGTACAATTTGCACAACTGCGCCGCATGGGGCGCCATGAGGCGCGGCGCGACTGTGCAAAATGTGGTTAGATATGTTTTTTGCAAACGTTCTTGAATCACCCACAAGCATGATGCATGGCGTCGCGCGGAGCATCGCGAGGTGGAACAAAATGTTAGAGTAATCTCCTATTTCGGCTGAAAAAGGGTAGTTTTATCCGGGTTTAATTTGGGACGACTTAAATACACCAGAAACCACAATTTGGGGGACTTTTGACAGATTTCCTACCTAAGGAGGCTAAGTAGGAGTCGGAAGAACACAAACACAAGAATTTCATCATTCTTTCCTCACTTAAGACCCGGGTTTGGATCAAATCTATGTTTTTCTATACTTTAATTATAGTTGTAATAAATTTCTACATGTATGTAGAGTATTTCCTTTTGGGATTTGATGGATTTAGTGTATTGATGATTGTTTGTGGATCATAACTTTAGTTTTATGTATTTGAATCATTTTGGAAGATTTAAATGTTGCATCTATATTCACTAGTTTATGTAATCGAGAGAGGCATAACTTATGATATCTTTGCATTATATTGTTGGTTGAGTTCATAGATAGTTTTAAGTAATCAAAAGAGGCTAGTTGAATCATTGATTAAATCTAGTCTGAAGAATAATCGAAAAAGGTTTTCCTAAAGACCACTCTTCTATGCATTCTTGCATATCTTCACAGTGCTTAAATTGGTTCATCTCATGAGGTTAAGACTTAATCGAGAGAGGAGTTTTTGTTGAACGTTTGAAATAATAGAAAAGTTAATTCGAGAGACTCACTTGAAGATTGGAAGTGAATTATCTAGAGTTAGATCTCGAGAAAATATCTTGCACCTATCCTGTCAAAACCTATCATCTCCCACTGATGACCTTAGTTGCTTATTCCTCGTCCTGATTGTCATTATTCAATAGCTTTAGATTATTAGTTAATTTCAATTCTTAGTCATATAAATCCCAATTGTTGATCCTCATAGATAGCATTCAAGCTAGAGACTACGAGAATATTGTTTAAATCCGATCCCCGCGGATACGATATTATACTATACTATTATTGATTAGCGAGCATAATTTAATTGTTTATTTTGCGCTCGTCAGTTTCTAGTGGATGTTCGCGGTTGTACTTAATGTTATTATCACTTCACTTTATGTTTTATTTGTACTCTTTGATTTGAAAAGGAAGAACATATATTTCCCTGGTTTCTAGATTTAATTTCATTTACTTAATGTAATTCCTGATTTAAAGTTCAAAATATATAGTTAAGTTGGAGGTTCACTGTTGAGTTGCCTAACGGCACCGTTGGGCGCCATCACAACTTCTGATGAAAATTGAATCGTGACAGAAAGTGATAACCGATGTTGGATCTATATTTACAACTCTTTTTGAAACGAAGAAAAAATTTGAATAATGACTTAAAATACACATAAAATGATATTTCCTGGGAAAAACAAAGATGCTACGAGATTGCGTAAGAATACGCTTACAAAATTTTGTCGCCATTAGTGATTTAAGAAACGTTTTTATTCAAATTCTACTTTTTTTTAAATTCTTTCTTGGTTGTAACTTGAATTGAAATAATGAACATAATAGATTGTCTGGGAAATGACAAAATATTGTTGTCTTGTTAAGCCTTGATGCATTTCTTTTTTGTTGACAAAGCCATTATCTTGCACCCAAAAAAAAAAAAAACAAAGCCATTATTTTTCTATTTCTATCCCTAAGAATGTGGATACTTTTCTTTACTAGTAATCAAAGATTTTAAATCCAAATTTAGAAATGAAGAGGTTATTGATATTTTTTTAATGAATTTTGTGCGACTTGAATATAAATTAAGTCGAATCAATAATATTCAAATACCATATGACTATTAAGAAAATATGTTCGTTACTGCTTTTCCTTCCTTATTTTTCAGAAGTTCAATGGCATTTCCTAATCATATGCTATTTGTTTACCCGTAAAACGATATAGTTGAATTTATACGTGGTTTATAAACAAGTGAATTAATTTGATCCCAAAAATAATAGATGAATTAGACAGAAATATAAGACTTAGCCTTAAAATCAAAATTGTGGGCAGATATTTGCTTCCAGGCACAGAATTACCGGGAGCAATAAGAACAATACAAATAAGAAAGAAAGTAAAATGTTATTGAGATTTCGATAGAATATAGTCCATGCTTGTCAGAAAATTCATCTCCTCTACAATGATGGTAGAGCTCAGTATTTATAGCTGCACCTAGGGAACAAGGTCCTAGGATTAAGCTCCTCTTTAATGACAATTATGAGAGCCATTGAAGGATGTGTAACGGCGGGCAGTGAATTCTATTTTATTTGTAATGGATCATGCACTCAATATTGTAAAATATTCTTCTTTGAATGCTCAGTATCATTCTCTTGGGTGACAAGCGAGATCATTTCCTTCGAGTTTAGCTATCTTCTGCTTTCGGTCTACGTGTCTCTTTCTCATGCAATCATTAAATATAAAAATATTTTATCCTATACAAATAGTCCTTGTGCTTTCCGGTGGCATAACTTTGTGTCACCGGGAAGTTGGCAGAAGTACCTTTTTGGCGGAAAATTCTCTAAGCCACTCTGAAAATTTTCTGACGGTTGATTAGACCCACGTCTCTCTACATTTAATGCCTCGAATACGCATCATCCTACGATTTAGCATCACTTTTGTCGGTTATCGAGGTAATTATGTCCACGATTTTAGCCGTTTATACCTTTACTTATACATATTAAACCTCTTCATTTACACTTAATAATTCTCTTCATTTACACTTAATAATTCTCTTCACATGAAAGGAGACTGGAATTTCCAAGATTTAGACATTATTTCTCCTGATTTGGTAGAGTGAATAACCATCCCCAAGAAGAGTTTCATGTATTTTTATATGTATCCCTTCACTGTGGGGCCTTTCTCTTTGAGCGGGGAGCTTGATTCCGTTACTTTGGAGCATTCATCCGCTACCAAGTGGGCGTAGCATGGGTAAGTCCTTCTATGTAGAAGACAATCACTTGTCTTTGACAATTGAGCCAAGAGACGGGAGATGAGCTAACCCCTAGCTCAGTTAATGAATTTCTATTCCCCCAAGATTTTACGCAGGGAAATGATAAACTTCAGTAAACGTGGCCACCATGCCCTACTGACTAGCGTGGATGATGACAATGACCGTGAGTGGATGGAACGGTTCGTTGTAGTTGCTACGAAGGACATCATTTAGGCATCCTTTCTGGAATTATAGAACCGTGCTCATAAGTCCATCTTTTATCGCTTATTCTAGACAAAGATCATCCCAAGCCATTATTGATTCCTTCTCTTTTATTTGTTTCAGCAACTCGGTGATTTCCACCGCGAGTTGTAGGTTTAGACCAGTTGGTAAAAAAGATTTTGGATGTCACTATGCCAAGAACCCGTATGTGGAAGGAATTAGCCCTCAAATACGGATGGAAGGCAAAATATCATTGTAAGTAAAACTCATCTAGAGTGTTAGGCTATTTTTATTATATTTTGACTTGTGGAACTTGGTTTTGAGCGATTCTTTATGGATTTTTCAAAAAAATTGATTGGGTAAGTGTTCTTCTCGTAGAATTGAATATATTCCATGATTTTATCTTTATTTTTATCATTTAATTTGTGTTTTGAGTTGAGGAAAATGGTGATTTTTGAAAAAAAACTTTAAAAATAAAAAATCATGATCTGAATGGCAAAATGATATCGGAATTTGGTAATTTTTGTATGGTTGAACTCATATCGGAATGTATGTTCGGGTATTGTAAAATTTGTCGGGTTCCGACGTGCGGGCCCGGGGATCGACTTTTGGACCGATTTTTAGATTTTATTGAAGATTGAGACTTTATGATCCAGAATAGTTTCTCATGAGTTCTATTCGTGCTTTGATATTATTTTGGTTAGATTCGAGCCGTCCGGAGGTCTTTTCACCCGAGACATTCATTATAGAGTATCGGTCTGTCTTCTTTGAGGTAAGTATCTTGCCTAACCTTGTTTGGATTTTTCTTAGGATTTGAGTCTTCTATGTTGATTGTAGTCTGTGTATGCACGGTGACGAGTGCGTGCTCAGATTTATTTGTGACAAGTTGACCTTTTAGGGTTCCTAGGTCCTTAAATTCACTGAGTAAGAAGTTGTTCTTGATATGATTTTTCCTATTTACTAGTTTCACCTCTACATACTTTAATTATAATTAATTGCTTTATGATTCATTCTTATTACCTATTTGACTCTTATTTGACTTAACTGAAGGATTTTACCACTCCTATTGTCCTGCTACCTTTTTCATAACGGCTTTTATTTGTTGGAAATCATTATTATCTCTCATATTATTATTTAGTATTAATTGAGGTTATGATTATCTTTCCGATGCTCATCCTTAATTGAATTTGCTGGATATTTTTCGTTAAAAGAAGTTTAGATACCCTATATTTAGTTGACATGTCCTTATTTGGAATTGTTTGATTCGTGTTAGCTTCCTTGTTGTTGAACTTATTGTGGGATCATTATTACATATTATTTCCTCCCTTGTTGAGTTGTTCTTATTACGCCTAGTATTCTCTATTGTAGTTATTCTTTGTGATCCAGTTTTTCCATCTCTCTTTGATCGAAAGTTCTTGAGCTGATTACTTATCATATTCTTGTATTCATTTTCATTGTTTTCGTTGTACTTTATGTGGTGGTGCACGAGGTTTCTGTCATGCTGTTATTACTATTGATATATGCAAATGCGGCATGAAAAGGCGGGATATATATATATATATATATATATATATATATATATATATATATATATATATATATATATATATATATATATATATTATAATGCATGTGTGGCAAGACAAGGCTGACACTTACTATGTTATTATTGCACACATGGCGAGACAAGGTAGGCTATGTCAGGGATTGAGGTGTGATGATTTGTGATGGCCTGGGGAAAATCTTGTTGTTGATGTTTGTGTAGTTCTACACTTATCTGTGTGAGCTTATGTCACGACCCCAGTTCTCCCTCCGTGAACATGTCGTGATGGCACCTAGTTCCTATAACTAGGTAAGCCTAACAATACGGAAAACAACATAACTTGCAGAATAAATTATTTAAAACTGAACAATTAAAAGAAAATTGTATAAAAGATGTCGCTCGGCATATATTACTCAATAATGCGGAAGTCTACAATATCACCCCAAAACCCGAAAACTCACGGAAACACAAGCTAACGGAAAGTAATATACTGCTCTAACTCCAGAATGTCTAAAGCAAAAGTACGAAAGAAGGCTAAATACTACAGATAGAGTAAAGAAGGAGACTCTTTGGTATGCGAACGTTGCAGATGTACCTCGAAGTCTCCGTAGCTCTCCCTGACTCAAGGACAGTGCACCTAAAATGAAGTATCAGGATCTGCACATGAAAAACATGCGCAGAAGAGGCATGAGTACACCACAACAGTACTCAATAAGTGCCAAGCCTAACCTCGGTTGGGTATTGACGGGGAGGGTCAGGGCCATACTGAGAACAATAATAATAATAATAAGTCTTGCAACACTATTAAATAAACATAAATAATTGGTACAACTTTGAAGTAAGACAGGTTATACGAGACAACAATTAACATTCAGATAAAATGATAACACAGAGTAAAACAGCTCGATATCAATACCAATAGTGAGGATCTCCCAGGATACCGTCCTGTAGTCCCTTTAATCAATTGTCCAAGGAGCTTCTGGGATACCATCCCGTAGTCCGTCAAATGAGTATATTCGAAGGATCTCCCGAGATATCGTCTCGTAGTCCAACTATCCATGTACAGAGAGATCTATCGGGAATCTAACCCGCAGTCCCAAAGTAAACATGCAGGGGGATCTACCGGGAATCTAACCCGTAGTCCCAAAGTAAATGTGCAGGGGGATCTACCGGAAATCTAATCTGTATTCCCAAAGTAAACAAACAAGGGGGGAGCTACCGGAATTCCACATCCGTAGTCCCAATGTAAATACGCGGTCACAACATGGAGATATTTAGAAATGAAGCTCAAAAATACAAGGCAACAGGTAGTTCTAGCCTAAAATGCTTCACGTAATGCAAACAAAGCAACTTGAGCAAATAGGCAATTTAGAACAACTAAGCATGCTTTTCTAGCTAACACAAATCTATAATTTCAAATAAAAATACAGCAAATAAGAAAGAAACTCAGTCTAAATATTTAAAATAAAACTGGATTTTCAATAATTAGCTCAAGTACGCACTTGTCACCTCACGTACCAGGCATTCAGTTACCAAATATCATATCCTAAGGAGAAAGGTCCCCCACACAAGGTTAGACAAGACACTTACCTCAAACAGGCACAAAATCAACTAGAAACCACGCCTTTGCCACGAGTATTCGATTCCAAATGGCCCAAATCTATTCAATTCAATTATATATCCCAAATAACATCTCAAGCAACTGATTATACTATTTAATTTAAAGCTAAGATGCAAATTTAGGTAAAATGACCAAAATGCCCCTCAGGCCAACATATCGCAATCAGATGAAATTAACATTTTCAGAACCCTCGTACTCCTACGAGTCTATACATAACAAGAACGCTGAAATCGGAGTCCAAATGACCCCTCAAATCCTCAATTAAAGGTCTAAGAATTTTTCCCCCAATTTCTACCAAACTTTCGAAATTAAATAATGAAATTAACTAAAGATTGATGGAATATAACTAGAAAGGGTTAAAGAAACGTTATCCAATGATCTCCTCTTCAAAACCCTCTCAAAATTGCCCTCTCCGGACTCCAATTTGATTTTTCCAACTTTTGAAACTAAACCCTCGAATTTCATATTTCACACCAGTGATTTCCGCTTCTGCGGTCAAGGGACCGAACCTGCGGTCCCACTTCTGCGGACCAAGTTCTGCTTCTGCGGCTTTTCCCTTAAGTTTCCAGGTTGCGCATCTGTGATGATGATCTCGCAGGTGCGTAACCACATCTTTGGTTAAACTTCCGCACCTGCGGAAAGCTGAGGGAGCACCAAATTTCGCTCCTGCGATGGCTAGGCTGCTTCTGCGGCTTCGCACCTGCAGAACCCAAACCGCATATGTGGTTATGACAGGTACCAGAAAAAGCTTCAGCAGCCCTTCAACTCCAAAACCTTCCGTCAACCATCTGAATTAATCCCGAGGCCCCCTGGGACCTCAACCAAAATCACCAATAACACCTAATACCTCATTCAAACTTGTACGAACCCTTATACCACCTAAAACAGCGTCGAAAACTTGATTAAATTAAGGATTTGAGCCTAAGAACTTCAAATTCTATCAAAACACGCTTTCGATAAAAAATCTAACCAAACCTCGCCCAAACGACCTAAAAGTTTACACACACATCCCAAATGACATGACGGATCTACTGCAACTTCCGGACCATTCCGACCCTCGGATCAAAATCTCACTATTGGACCGGAAACTTCAAAAATTCAAACTTCGGCATTTCAAGCCTAAATCAGCTACGGACCTCCAAAACACATTCCGAACACGCTCCCAACCCTGAAATCACCTAATGGAGCTAACGGAACCATCGAATTTCCATTCCGAGGCCGTCTTCACACTGTTCTGACTTTGGACAACTTTCCAACACTTAAGCTCTCATTTAGGGATTAAGTGTCCCAAAACTCTGCGGAACTCAAAACCGAACATCCCGGCAATTCAAATTAGTATAAATAGACTTGGGGAAAGTAGTTAATAGGGGATCGGGGCGTGAATTCTTAAGACGACCGACTGGGTCGTCACATCCTCCTACACTTAAACATTCGTTCGTCCTCAAACGAGCATAGAGAATATACCTGAAGTAGTGAAAACATGAGGGTAACTGCTGCGCATATCCTGCTCGGTCTCCCAGGTCACCTCCTCGGCCGGCTGACCCCGCCACTAAACCTTTACTGAAGCAATGTTCTTTGACCTTAACTTTCTGATTTGTCTGTCCAATATAACCACTAGCTTCTCAACATAGGATAGATCCTTGTCCAACTGGACTGAACTGAAATCCAACACGTGCGACGGGTCACCATGATACCTTCGGAGCATCGAAACATGAAATACCGGATGGACCCCGGCCAAGCTGGGAGGCAAGGCAAGCTCATAAGCCCAACCTCCCCAACTCGCCTCAAAATCTCAAAAGGGCCAATAAACCTCGGACTCAACTTACCTTTCTTCTCAAACCTCATGACGCCTTTCATAAGAGAAACCCGAAGCAGAACTCGCTCACCAACCATATACGAAACATCACGAACCTTCCTGTCCGCGTAGATCTTCTGTCTGGATTGGCTATACGGAGTCTATCTTGAATCATCTTAACCTTCTCCAACGCGTCTTGAACCAACTCTGTGCCCAATAGCCTGGCCTCACCCGAATCAAACCAACCCACCAGAGATCTACACCTCCTACCATATAAAGCCTCATACGGCGTTATCTGAATGCTGGAATGATAACTGTTGTTGTAAGCAAACTCCGCCAATGGAAAGAACTGATCCCAAGACCCTCCAAACTCAATCACACATGCACGGAGCATATCCTCAAGAATCTGAATAGTGCGCTCGAACTGTCCGTCAGTCTAGGGGTGAAATGTTGTGCTCAACTCCACCCGAGTACCTAGCTCCTGCTGCACGGCTCTCCAGAACAGCGATGTAAACAGAGTACCTCTGTCTGAAATAATAGAAACTGGAAAACCATGCAGACGGATGATCTCCCGGATATAAATCTCCGCCAATCGCTTTGATGAATAAGTGGTACACACAGGAATGAAATGAGCGGACTTGGTCAGCCGATCCACAATAACCCAAATGGCATATAACTTCTTCAAGGTCCGTGGGAGTCCAGATACAAAGTCCATGGTGATGCGCTCCCATTTCCACTCCGGAATCTCTATCTGCTGAAGCAACCCACCTGGTCGCTGGTGCTCATACTTCACCTACTGGCAGTTGAGGCATCTAGACACATAACCAACTATATCTTTCTTCATACGCATCCACCAATAGCGCTGCCTCAAGTCCTGATACATCTTCGCGGCACCCAGATGGATGGAATACCACAAACCATGGGCCTCTGCTAAAATCAACTCTCGAAGCTCATCAACATTGGGCACACAAATCCAACCCTGCATCCTCAATGCCCCGTCATCTACGATGGTCATATCTCTGGCATCTCTACACTGAACCTTGTCCTTAAGGACAAGTAAATGAGGGTCTTCATATTGTTGCTCCCTGATACGATCAAATAAGGAATACCGGGAAACCACACAAGCTAGAACCCGACTGGGCTCCGAAAGATCCAATCTCACAAACTGGCTGGCTAAGACCTGCACATCCATTGCCATAGGCCTCTCTAAAGCTGGTAAATATGCCAAACTCTCCACCCGGCGACTCAAGGCATCCACCACCATATTGTCCCTGCCCGGGTGATATAGAATAGTTATATCATAATCCTTCAGCAATTCTAACCACCTCCTCTGACGCATATTTAGATCCTTTTGCTTGAACAAGTGCTGCAAACTCCGATGGTCAGTATAGATCTCACAAGGCACACCGTACAAATAATGATCCCAGATATTCAAAGCATGAACAATAGCAGCTAGCTCAAGGTCATGGACAGGGTAATTCTTCTCATGTATATTCAACTGTCTGGATGCGTAGGCAATCACCCTAACGTCTTGCATCAACACCGCTCCGAGACCAACTCTCGAGGCATCACAATAGACAGTATTGTGAGCACGTGATTTTTACCCTAAGCAAATTATTCCAAAAATGTCAAATAAAATGACTTTGACAATTTTAAGAATTTTGTTGCGTTCTTTGTGTTAGTTGGTCACATAGTAATTCATATTAAAAATACAAAATATGCATATGCATTAAGATTTTTAATTTTTACAATTTTTT